>JAEIGQ010000298.1:0-261780 GCA_018904275.1 Lordiphosa clarofinis | reverse complement strand
TACTTGGGACATACTTGGGACATACTTGGGACATACTTGGGAAATACTACGGACATACTTGGGACATACTTGGGACATACTAGGGACATACTTGGGACATACTTGGGACATACTTGGGACATACTTGTGACATACGTGGGACATACTATGGACATACTTGGGACATACATGACACTTACTAGGGAGATTAGTGGGACATACTTGGGCATACTTGGGATATACTAGGGACATACTTGGGAAATACTAGGCACATACTTGTGACATACTAGGGACATACTTGGGACATACTTGGGACATACTTGGGTCATACTTGGGACATACTTGGGACATACTAGGGACATACTTGGGACATACTTGGGACATACTTGGGACATACTTGGGACATACTTGGGACATACTAGGGACATACTTGGGACATACTTGGGACATACTTGGGACATACTTGGGACATACTTGGGACATACTTGGGACATACTTGGGACATACTTGGGACATACTTGGGACATACTTGGGACATACTTGGGACATACTTGGGACATACTTTGGACATACTTGGGACATACTTGGGACATACTTGGGACATACTTGGGACATACTTGGGACATACTTGGGATATACTAGGGACATACTTGGGACATACTAGGGACATACTTGGGACATACTTGGGACATACTTGGGACATACTTGGGACATACTTGGGACATACTTGGGACATACTTGGGACATACTTGGGACATACTTGGGACATACTTGGGACATACTTGGGACATACCTGGGACATACTTGGGACATACTTGGGACATACTTGGGACATACTAGGGACATACTAGGGACATACTTGGGACATACTTGGGACATACTAGGGACATACTATGGACATACCTGGGACATACTTGGGACATACTAGGGACATACTTGGGACATACTTGGGACATACTTGGGACATAAGTGGGACATACTTGGGACATACTAGGGACATATTTGGGACATACTGGGGACATACTTGGGACATACTTGGAACATACCAGGGACATACTTGGGACATACTATGGACATACTTGGGACATACTTGGGACATACTTGGGACATACTTGGGAAATACTAGGGACATACTTGGGACATACTTGGGACATACTAGGGACATACTTGGGACATACTTGGGACATACTTGGGACATACTTGGGACATACTATGGACATACTTGGGACATACATGACACTTACTAGGGAGATTAGTGGGACATACTTGGGCATACTTGGGATATACTAGGGACATACTTGGGAAATACTAGGCACATACTTGGGACATACTTGGGACATACTAGGGACATACTTGGGACATACTTGGGACATACTTGGGACATACTTGGGACATACTTGGGACATACTTGGGACATACTTGGGACATACTTGGGACATACTTGGGGCATACTTGGACATACTTGGGACATACTTGGGACATACTAGGGACATACTTGGGACATACTTGGGCATACTTGGGATATACTTGGGACATACTTGGGACATACTTGGGACATACTTGGGACATACTTGGACATACTTGGGACATACTTGGGACATACTTGGGACATACTAGGGACATACTTGGGACATACTTGGGACATACTTGGGACATACTTGGGACATACTTGGGACATACTAGGGACATACTAGGGACATACTTGGGACATACTTGGGACATACTTGGGATATACTTGGGACATACTTGGGACATACTTGGGACATACTTGGGACATACCTTGGGACATACTTGGGACATACTTGGGACATACTAGGGACATACTTGGGACATACTTGGGACATACTAGGGACATACTTGGGACATACTTGGGACATACTTGGGACATACTTGGGACATACTATGGACATACTTGGGACATACATGGGACATAGTGGGACATGGGCATGGGGGATATACTAGGGACATACTTGGGACATACATGGGACATACTAGGGACATACTTGGATACTTGGGACATACTTGGGACATACTTGGGACATACGACATACTAGGGACATACTTGGGACATACTTGGGACATACTTGGGGCATTCATGGGACATAGTTGGACATACTTGGGACATAGTGACATACATTATGGGACATTATGGACATACTTGGGATACTTGGGACATACTTGGGACATACTTGGGACATACTTGGGACATACTTGGGACATACTTGGGACATACTTGGGACATACTCGGGACATACTAGGCACATACTTGGGACATACTTGGGACATACTTGGGACAAACAAGGGTCATACTTGGGACATACTTGGGACAAACTTGGGACATACTATGGACGTACTTGGGACATACTTGACACTTACTAGGGACATACTTGGGCATACTTGGGATATACTAGGGAAATACTAGGCACATACTTGGGACATACTAGGGACATACTTGGGACATACTTGGGACATACTTGGGACATACTAGGGACATACTAGGGACATACTTGGGACATACTTGGGACATACTTGGGACATACTTGGGACATACTCGGGACATACTAGGCACATACTTGGGATATACTTGGGACATACTTGGGACATACTTGGGATGTAACGAACCTATTGATTGCCGGCTCACGCTCAGGGCAGTCGCGGGTCGCTCCAACAAATTTATTTTGCGGAGTTGGTGGTAAAATAAGAAGACGGTTGGGGTTCGATTTTAGTGCCGATTTATTGGCCTTAATACTAAGTTTACACTAGGCGACTTATCACTTAATTGGCTTATTCTCTAATTTTTGACTTATTTTCTATCGTTCATAGGTCGATGGGTTCACCCCGGATTAAAATTAGCTCCTCCTTCTTCGTTGCTCCGGCTTCCGACCGCGCAGGCCTCACGATTCGCCTGGACACGCTTGCTATTCGCAAAACTCGCCGGCTCTCGTTTCACCGCTCTGCTCTGGGTCTGTTGGCCAAGGGTTTTCCTGACAGGAGGCGGAGATGGCTACCTATCTCTGGCACACGATTCGTCCGGACACGCTTGCAAATTTCGCAAAGCTCGCCGACTCTCGTTTGGCCGCACAGTATGAGGATCCCAACCCCTTTTCTCGCACTCACTCTGTCACTCTCCCACGATGTATCCTGGGTTCCGCTGGTTAGACTCCTTTCCGTTGTTTCCCTCGTTCACTCACTCGCGTTGGTCTGGCGCACTCGCTTGGTTTCACGCACTGGACTGATACACGGGTTGAAAAGACTCGCACTCCGACGTTTTCTTGATTAGCCCCTTCTTCTGCGCCGCGCGTCCTTTTATAGGCATATGCCTGGCTCGGCTGCGCATTTGCCTGCCGTTAGTTGCCAGGTCCCGTTGTTGCCATGCGCCGCTGGATCAGTGGAAATTTCCACAGGCCTTCTCCTCTGCCTCTGCGAGTGCGAGTGTGAGCGCTCGCTTCTGTGTCCGCTGTCTCCTTTCCTTGTGCCACTGCAACGGTTTCTCTCCCCAGTTCGCGCTCTGCTGAGTGCTCCAACTGTACATCCGTTTTCTCCCCTTCGCCTTGCTCCTCTGGTCCTGCTGCCAATTCGCCGCATTTTGTTAACCCTTGTGTGGCCAACCAGTTCTCGGCCTACGCTTACATACTATAAGTATTCATTACATTCTAGCCTTATATATAAATATAAATCTAATTACCAATATAACTTACATTTAAATTACAAATATAATTTACATTTCCTAGTCTTAACGAATATCCCATCTCTTCATTGTGAGACTTTTAAAATAAAGTCCTCACAGGGACATACTTGGGACATACTTGGGACATACTTGGGACATACTATGGACATACTAGGGACATACTTGGGACATACTTGACACTTACTAGGGACATACTTGGGACATTAGTGGGACATACTTGGGCATACTTGGGATATACTAGGGACATACTTGGGACATACTTGGGTCATACTTGGGACATACTTGGGACATACTAGGGACATACTTGGGACATACTTGGGACATACTAGGGACATACTTGGGACATACTTGGGACATACTTGGGACATACTTGGGACATACTTGACACTTACTAGGGACATACTTGGAACATTAGTGGGACATACTTGGGCATACTTGGGATATATTAGGGACATACTTGGGACATACTTGGGACATACTAGGGACATACTAGGGACATACTTGGGACATACTTGGGACATACTAGGGACATACTTGGGACATACTTGGGACATACTTGGGACATACTTTGGACATACTATGGACATACTTGGGACATACATGGGACATACTTGGGACATACTAGGGACATACTTGGGACATACTTGGGACATATTTGGGACATACTTGGGACATACTGGGGATACATCTGGGACATACTTGAGACATACTAGGGACATACTTGGGACATACTTGGGACATACTAGCGACATACTTGGGACATACTTGGGACATATTTGGGACATACTTGGGACACACTTGGGACATACTAGCGACATACTTGGGACATACTTGGGACATATTTGGGACATACTTGGGACACACTTGGGTATAGTTGGGACATACTTGGGACATACTAGGGACATACTTGCGACATACTAGGGACATACTTGGGCTATACTTGGGACATACTAGGGACATACTTGGGACATACTTGGGACATACTTGGGACATACTTGGGACATACTTGGGACATACTTGGGACATACATGGGACATAATTGGGTCATACTTGGGACATACTTGGGACATACTTGGGACATACTTGGGACATACTTGGGACATACTCGGGACATACTAGGCACATACTTGGGACATACTTGGGACATACTTGGGACATACTTGGGACAAACAAGGGACATACTTGGGACATACTTGGGACATACTTGGGACAAACTTGGGACATACTATGGACGTACTTGGGACATACTTGACACTTACTAGGGACATACTTGGGCATACTTGGGATATACTAGGGAAATACTAGGCACATACTTGGGACATACTTGGGACATACTAGGGACATACTTGGGACATACTTGGGACATACTTGGGACATACTAGGGACATACTAGGGACATACTTGGGACATACTTGGGACATACTTGGGACATACTTGGGACATACTTGGGACATACTCGGGACATACTAGGCACATACTTGGGATATACTTGGGACATACTTGGGACATACTTGGGACATACTTGGGATGTAACGAACCTATTGATTGCCGGCTCACGCTCAGGGCAGTCGCGGGTCGCTCCAACAAATTTATTTTGCGGAGTTGGTGGTAAAATAAGAAGACGGTTGGGGTTCGATTTTAGTGCCGATTTATTGGCCTTAATACTAAGTTTACACTAGGCGACTTATCACTTAATTGGCTTATTCTCTAATTTTTGACTTATTTTCTACCGTTCATAGGTCGATGGGTTTACCCCGGATTAAAATTAACTCCTCCTTCTTCGTTGCTCCGGCTTCCGACCGCGCAGGCCTCACGATTCGCCTGGACAAGCTTGCTATTCGCAAAACTCGCCGGCTCTCGTTTCACCGCTCTGCTCTGGGTCTGTTGGCCAAGGGTTTTCCTGACAGGAGGCGGAGATGGCTACCTATCTCTGGCACACGATTCGTCCGGACACGCTTGCAAATTTCGCAAAGCTCGCCGACTCTCGTTTGGCCGCACAGTATGAGGATCCCAACCCCTTTTCTCGCACTCACTCTGTCACTCTCCCACGATGTATCCTGGGTTCCGCTGGTTAGACTCCTTTCCGTTGTTTCCCTCGTTCACTCACTCGCGTTGGTCTGGCGCACTCGCTTGGTTTCACGCACTGGACTGATACACGGGTTGAAAAGACTCGCACTCCGACGTTTTTCTTGATTAGCCCCTTCTTCTGCGCCGCGCGTCCTTTTATAGGCATATGCCTGGCTCGGCTGCGCATTTGCCTGCCGTTAGTTGCCAGGTCCCGTTGTTGCCATGCGCCGCTGGATCAGTGGAAATTTCCACAGGCCTTCTCCTCTGCCTCTGCGAGTGCGAGTGTGAGCGCTCGCTTCTGTGTCCGCTGTCTCCTTTCCTTGTGCCACTGCAACGGTTTCTCTCCCCAGTTCGCGCTCTGCTGAGTGCTCCAACTGTACATCCGTTTTCTCCCCTTCGCCTTGCTCCTCTGGTCCTGCTGCCAATTCGCCGCATTTTGTTAACCCTTGTGTGGCCAACCAGTTCTCGGCCTACGCTTACATACTATAAGTATTCATTACATTCTAGCCTTATATCTATATATATAAAATCTGTACGCCCGACTGACATATTATCAAGCCACAGCGAAAACGGCTTATCGTACAGGTCTGATTTTTGGCATAGACCTTCGTTTAGTTATGCAGACGCTCACTAAGAAAGGAAATTGGAACATTTTTCTCCAATCTATTGAAAAAGTCAATGAAAAGTTTGTATGGGCAAGTAACGGTTGTTGCGCTCAGGCAATGTTGAACGCGAGAGAGAGTGAGAGCGCGAAACTGTCTAAACACTAAGCTTATGAAGCCAATGATATTAAAAAAGAATTTGCTTTTTTACAAATAGATAATATACAAATACAGTGTTCAGAGAGCTATACACTTACTTACTACGATTTTTTTAAAACTTGGACGCGGACGAAGTCGCGGCGGGTTTAGCTAGTATAAATATAAATCTAATTACCAATATAACTTACATTTAAATTACAAATATAATTTACATTTCCTAGTCTTAACGAATATCCCATCTCTTCATTGTGAGACTTTTAAAATAAAGTCCTCACAGGGACATACTTGGGACATACTTGGGACATACTTGGGACATACTATGGACATACTTGGGACATACTTGGGACATACTTGACACTTACTAGGGACATACTTGGGACATTAGTGGGACATACTTGGGCATACTTGGGATATACTAGGGACATACTTGGGACATACTAGGGACATACTTGGGACATACTTGGGACATACTAGGGACATACTTGGGACATACTTGGGTCATACTTGGGACATACTTGGGACATACTTGGGACATACTTGGGACATACTTGGGACATACTAGGGACATACTTGGGACATACTTGGGACATACTTGGGACATACTTGGGACATACTATGGACATACTTTGGACATACATGGGACATAATTGGGACATACTTGAGACTTACTAGGGACATACTTGGGACATACCAGGGACATACTTGGGACATACTTGGGACATACTTGGGACATACTTGGGACATACTTGGGACATACTTGGGACATACTTGGGACATACTTGGGACATACTTGGGACATAATAGGGACATACTTGGGACATACTTGGGAAATACTTGGGACATTCTTGGGATATACTTGGGACATACTTGGGACTTAATTGGGACATACTTGGGACATACTAGGCACATACTTGGGAATTACTTGGGACATACTTTGGACATACAATGGACATACTTGGGACATACATGGGACATAATTGGGACATACTTGAGACTTACTAGGGACATAATTGGGACATACTTGGGACATAATAGGGACATACTTGGGACATACTTGGGAAATACTTGGGACATTCTTGGGATATACTTGGGACATACTTGGGACTTAATTGGGACATACTTGGGACATACTAGGCACATACTTGGGAAATACTTGGGACATTCTTGGGATATACTTGGGACATACTTGGGACTTAAGTGGGACATGCTTGGGACATACTAGGTACATACTTGGGACATACTAGGGACATACTTGGGAAATTCTTGGGACTTACTTGGGACATACTTGGGACATACTTGGGACTTACTAGGGACATACTTGGGACATACTTGGGACATACTTGGGACATACTTGGGACATACTTGGGACATACTTGGGACATACTATGGACATACTTGGGACATACTTGGGACATACTTGGGACATACTTGGGACATACTTGGGACATACTTGGGACATACTTGGGACATACTGGGGATACATCTGGGACATACTTGGGACATACTAGGGACATACTTGGGACATACTTGGGACATACTTGGGACATACTTGGGACATACTTGGGACATACTTGGGACATACTTGGGACATACTTGGGACATACTTGGGACATACTTGGGACATACTTTGGGACATACTTGGGACATACTTGGGACATACTTGGGACATACTTGGGACATACTTGGGACATACTTGGGACATACTTGGGACATACTTGGGACATACTTGGGACATACTTGGGACATACTTGGGACATACTTGGGACATACTTGGGACATACTAGGGACATACTTGGGCATACTTGGGACATACTAGGGACATACTTGGGACATACTTGGGACATACTTGGGACATACTTGGGACATACTTGGGACATACTTGGGACATACTTGGGACATACTTGGGACATACTTGGGACATACTTGGGACATACTTGGGACATACTTGGGACATACTTGGGACATACTTGGGACATACTTGGGACATACTATTGGGACATACTTGGGACATACTTGGGACATACTAGGGACATACTTGGGACATACTTGGGACATACTTGGGACATACTTGGGACATACTTGGGACATCTGGGACATACTTGGGACATACTTGGGACATACTTGGGACATACTTGGGACATACTTGGGACATACTTGGGACATACTTGGGACATACTTGGGACATACTTGGGACATACTTGGGTATACTTGGGACATACTTGGGACATACTAGGGACATACTTGGGACATACATACTGGGACATACTTGGGCATACTTGGGACATACTTGGGACATACTTGGGACATACTTGGGACATACTTGGGACATACTTGGGACATACTTGGGACATACTTGGGACATACTAGGGACATACTTGGGACATACTTGGGACATACTTGGGACATACTTGGGACATACTTGGGACATACTTGGGAAATACTTGGGACATACTTGGGACATACTTGGGACATACTTGGGACATACTTGGGACATACTTGGGACATACTTGGGACATACTTGGGACATACTTGGGACATACTTGGGACATACTTGGGACATACTTGGGACATACTTGGGACATACTTGGGACATACTTGGGACATACTTGGGACATACTTGGGACATACTTGGGACATACTTGGGACATACTTGGGACATACTTGGGACATACTTGGGACATACTTGGGACATACTTGGGACATACTTGGGACATACTTGGGACATACTAGGGACATACTTGGGACATACTTGGGACATACTTGGGACATACTTGGGACATACTTGGGACATACTTGGGACATACTTGGGACATACTTGGGACATACTTGGGACATACTTGGGACATACTTGGGACATACTTGGGACATACTTGGGACATACTTGGGACATACTTGGGACATACTTGGGACATACTTGGGACATACTTGGGACATACTTGGGACATACTTGGGACATACTTGGGACATACTTGGGACATACTTGGGACATACTTGGGACATACTTGGGACATACTTGGGACATACTTGGGACATACTTGGGACATACTTGGGACATACTTGGGACATACTTGGGACATACTTGGGACATACTTGGGACATACTTGGGACATACTTGGGACATACTTGGGACATACTTGGGACATACTTGGGACATACTTGGGACATACTTGGGACATACTTGGGACATACTTGGGACATACTAGGGACATACTTGGGACATACTTGGGACATACTTGGGACATACTTGGACATACTTGGGACATACTAGGGACATACTTGGGACATACTTGGGACATACTTGGGACATACTTGGGACATACTTGGGACATACTTGGGACATACTTGGGACATACTTGGGACATACTTGGGACATACTTGGGACATACTTGGGACATACTTGGGACATACTTGGGACATACTTGGGACATACTTGGGACATACTTGGGACATACTTGGGACATACTTGGGACATACTTGGGACATACTTGGGACATACTTGGGACATACTTGGGACATACTTGGGACATACTTGGGACATACTTGGGACATACTTGGGACATACTTGGGACATACTTGGGACATACTAGGGACATACTTGGGACATACTTGGGACATACTTGGGACATACTTGGGACATACTTGGGACATACTTGGGACATACTTGGGACATACTTGGGACATACTTGGGACATACTTGGGACATACTTGGGACATACTTGGGACATACTTGGGACATACTTGGGACATACTTGGGACATACTTGGGACATACTTGGGACATACTTGGGACATACTTGGGACATACTTGGGACATACTTGGGACATACTTGGGACATACTTGGGACATACTAGGGACATACTTGGGACATACTTGGGACATACTTGGGACATACTTGGGATATACTTGGGACATACTTGGGACATACTTGGGACATACTTGGGACATACTTGGGACATACTTGGGACATACTTGGGACATACTTGGGACATACTTGGGACATACTTGGGACATACTTGGAATATACTTGGGACATACTTGGGACATACTTGGGACATACTTGGGACATACTTGGGACATACTTGGGACATACTTGGGACATACTTGGGACATACTTGGGACATACTTGGGACATACTTGGGACATACTTGGGACATACATTGGGACATACTAGGGACATACTTGGGACATACTTGGGACATACTAGGGACATACTTGGGACATACTTGGGACATACTTGGGACATACTTGGGACATACTTGGGACATACTTGGGACATACTTGGGACATACTTGGGACATACTTGGGACATACTTGGGACATACTTGGGACATACTTGGGACATACTTGGGACATACTTGGGACATACTTGGGATATACTTGGGACATACTTGGGACATACTTGGGACATACTTGGGACATACTTGGGACATACTTGGGACATACTTGGGACATACTTGGGACATACTTGGGACATACTTGGGACATACTTGGGACATACTTGGGACATACTTGGGACATACTTGGGACATACTTGGGACATACTTGGGACATACTTGGGACATACTTGGGACATACTTGGGACATACTTGGGACATACTTGGGACATACTTGGGACATACTTGGGACATACTTGGGACATACTTGGGTAAACTTGGGACATACTTGGGACATACTTGGGACATACTTGGGACATACTTGGGACATACTTGGGACATACTTGGGACATACTTGGGACATACTTGGGACATACTTGGGACATACTTGGGACATTCTTGGGACATACTTGGGACATACTTGGGACATACTTGGGACATACTTGGGACATACTTGGGACATACTTGGGACATACTTGGGACATACTTGGGACATACTTGGGACATACTTGGGACATACTTGGGACATACTTGGGACATACTTGGGACATACTTGGGACATAAGTGGGACATACTTGGGCATACTTGGAATATACTAGGGACATACTAGGGACATACTTGGGTCATACTTGGGACATTCTTGGGACATACTTGGGACATACTTGGGACATACTTGGGACATACTTGGGACATACTTGGGACATACTTGGGACATACTTGGGACATACTTGGGACATACTTGGGACATACTTGGGACATACTTGGGACATACTTGGGACATACTTGGGACATACTTGGGACATACTTGGGACATACTTGGGACATACTTGGGACATACTAGGGAAATACTTGGGACATAAGTGGGACATACTTGGGCATACTTGGAATATACTAGGGACATATTAGGGACTTACTTGGGTCATAGTTGGGACATTCTTGGGACATACTTGGGACATACTTGGGACATACTTGGGACATACTTGGGACATACTTGGGACATACTTGGGACATACTTGGGACATACTTGGGACATACTTGGGACATACTTGGGACATACTTGGGACATACTTGGGACATACTTGGGACATACTTGGGACATACTTGGGACATACTTGGGACATACTTGGGACATACTAGGGACATACTTGGGACATACTTGGGACATACTTGGGACATACTTGGGACATACTTGGGACATACTTGGGACATACTTGGGACATACTTGGGGCATACTTGGGACATACTTGGGACATACTTGGGACATACTTGGGACATACTTGGGACATACTTGGGACATACTTGGGACATACTTGGGACATACTTGGGACATACTTGGGACATACTTGGGACATACTTGGGACATACTTGGGACATACTTGGGACATACTTGGGACATACTTGGGACATACTTGGGACATACTTGGGACATAATTGGGACATACTTGGGACATACTTGGGACATACTTGGGACATACTTGGGACATACTTGGGACATACTTGGGACATACTTGGGACATACTTGGGACATACCTGGGACATACTTGGGACATACTTGGGACATACTTGGGACATACTTGGGACATACTTGGGACATACTTGGGACATACTTGGGACATACTTGGGACATACTTGGGACATACTTGGGACATACTTGGGACATACTTGGGACATACTTGGGACATACTTGGGACATACTTGGGACATACTTGGGACATACTTGGGACATACTTGGGACATACTTGGGACATACTTGGGACATACTTGGGACATACTTGGGACATACTTGGGACATACTTGGGACATACTTGGGACATACTTGGGACATACTTGGGACATACTTGGGACATACTTGGGACATACTTGGGACATACTTGGGACATACTTGGGACATACTTGGGACATACTTGGGACATACTTGGGACATACTTGGGACATACTTGGGACATACTTGGGACATACTTGGGACATACTTGGGACATACTTGGGACATACTTGGGACATACTTGGGACATACTTGGGACATACTTGGGTCATACTTGGGACATACTTGGGACATACTTGGGACATACTTGGGACATACTTGGGACATACTTGGGACATACTAGGGACATACTTGGGACATACTTGGGACATACTTGGGACATACTTGGGACATACTTGGGACATACTTGGGACATACTTGGGACATACTTGGGACTTGGGGACATACTTGGGACATACTTGGACATACTTGGGACATACTTGGGACATACTTGGGACATACTTGGGACATACTTGGGACATACTAGGGATATACTTGGGACATACTTGGGACATACTTGGGACATACTTGGGACATACTTGGGACATACTTGGGACATACTTGGGACATACTTGGGACATACTTGGGACATACTTGGGACATACTTGGGACATACTTGGGACATACTTGGGACATACGTGGGGACATACTTGGGACATACTTGGGACATACTTGGGACATACTTGGGACATACTTGGGACATACTTGGGACATACTTGGGACATACTTGGGACATACTTGGGACATACTTGGGACATACTTGGGACATACTTGGGCAATACTTGGGACATACTTGGGACATACTTGGGACATACTTGGGACATACTTGGGACATACTTGGGACATACTTGGGACATACTTGGGACATACTTGGGACATACTTGGGATACTTGGGACATACTTGGGACATACTTGGGACATACTTGGGACATACTTGGGACATACTTGGGACATACTTGGGACATACTTGGGACATACTTGGGACATACTTGGGACATACTTGGGACATACTTGGGACATACTTGGGACATACTTGGGACATACTTGGGACATACTTGGGACATACTTGGGACATACTTGGGACATACTTGGGACATACTTGGGACATACTTGGGACATACTTGGGACATACTTGGGACATACTTGGGACATACTTGGGACATACTTGGGACATACTTGGGACATACTTGGGACATACTTGGGACATACTTGGGACATAAGTGGGACATACTTGGGCATACTTGGGACATACTAGGGACATACTTGGGACATACTTGGGTCATACTTGGGACATTCTTGGGACATACTTGGGACATACTTGGGACATACTTGGGACATACTTGGGACATACTTGGGACATACTTGGGACATACTTGGGACATACTTGGGACATACTTGGGACATACTTGGGACATACTAGGGACATACTTGGGACATACTTGGGACATACTTGGGACATACTTGGGACATACTTGGGACATACTTGGGACATACTTGGGACATACATACTTGGGACATACTTGGGACATACTTGGGACATACTTGGGACATACTTGGGACATACTTGGGACATACTTGGGACATACTTGGGACATACTTGGGACATACTTGGGACATACTTGGGACATACTTGGGACATACTTGGGACATACATACTTGGGACATACTTGGGACATACTTGGGACATACTTGGGACATACTTGGGACATACTTGGGACATACTTGGGACATACTTGGGACATACTTGGGACATACTTGGGACATACTTGGGACATACTTGGGACATACTTGGGAAATACTTGGGACATACTTGGGACATACTTGGGACATACTTGGGACATACTAGGGACATACTTGGGACATACTTGGGACATACTTGGGACATACTTGGGACATACTTGGGACATACTTGGGACATACTTGGGACATACTTGGGACATACTTGGGACATACTTGGGACATACTTGGGACATACTAGGGACATACTTGGGACATACTTGGGACATACTTGGGACATACTTGGGACATACTTGGGACATACTTGGGACATACTTGGGACATACTTGGGACATACTTGGGACATACTTGGGACATACTTGGGACATACTTGGGGCATACTTGGGACATACTTGGGACATACTTGGGACATACTTGGGAATACTTGGGAACATACTTGGGACATACTTGGGACATACTTGGGACATACTTGGGACATACTTGGGACATACTTGAGACACACTTGGGATATAATTGGGACATACTTGGGACATACTTGGGACATACTTGGGACATACTGTGGACATACTTGGGACATACTTGGGACATACTTGGGACATACTAGGGACATACTTGGGACATACTTGGGACATACTTGGGACATACTTGGGACATACTTGGGACATACTTGGGACATACTTGGGACATACTAGGGACATACTTGGGACATACCTGGGACATACTAGGGAAATACTTGGGACATAAGTGGGACATACTTGGGCATACTTGGAATATACTAGGGACATATTAGGGACATACTTGGGTCAAAGTTGGGACATTCTTGGGACTTACTTGGGACATACTTGGGACATATTTGGGACATACTTGGGACATACTTGGGTATACTTGGGACATACTTGGGAAATACTTGGCACATACTTGGGACATACTTGGGACATACTTGGGACATACTTGGGACATACTTGGGACATACTTGGGACATACTTGGGACATTCTTGGGACATACTAGGGACATACTTGGGACATACTTGGGACATACTTGGGACATACTTGGGACATACTTGGGACATACTTGGGACATACTTGGGACATACTTGGGACATACTTGGGACATACTAGGGACATACTTGGGACATACTTGGGACATGCTTGGGACATACTTGGGACATACTTGGGACATACTTGGGACATACTTGGGACATACTTGGGACATACTTGGGACATACTTGGGATATAATTGGGACATACTTGGGACATACTTGGGACATACTTGGGACATACTTGGGACATACTTGGGACATACTTGGGACATACTTGGGACATACTTGGGACATACTTGGGACATACTTGGGACATACTTGGGACATACTTGGGACATACTTGGGACATACTTGGGACATACTTGGGACATACTTGGGACATACTTGGGACATACTTGGGACATACTTGGGACATACTTGGGACATACTTGGGACATACTTGGGACATACTAGGGACATACTTGGGACATACTTGGGACATACTAGGGACATACTTGGGACATACTTGGGACATACTTGGGACATACTTGGGACATACTTGGGACATACTAGGGACATACTTGGGACATACTTGGGACATACTAGGGACATACTTGGGACATACTTGGGATATACTTGGGACATACTTGGGACATACTTGGGACATACTTGGGACATACTAGGGACATACTTGGGACATACTTGGGACATACTTGGGACATACTAGGGACATACTTGGGACATACTTGGGACATACTTGGGACATACTTGGGACATACTTGGGACATACTTGGGACATACTTGGGACATACTTGGGACATACTTGGGACATACTTGGGACATACTTGGGACATACTTGGGACATACTTGGGACATACTTGGGACATACTTGGGACATACTAGGGTCATACTAGGGACATACTTGGGACATACTTGGGACATACTTGGGACATACTTGGGACATACTTGGACATACTAGGGACATACTTGGGTCATACTTGGGACATACTTGGGACATACTTGGGACATACTTGGGACATACTTGGGACATACTTGGGACATACTTGGGACATACTTGGGACATACTGGGACATACTTGGGACATACTTGGGACATACTTGGGACATACTTGGGACATACTTGGGACATACTTGGGATATACTTGGGACATACTTGGGACATACTTGAGACATTACTAGGGACATACTTGGGACATACTTGGGACATACTTGGGACATACTTGGGACATACTTGGGACATACTTGGGACATACTTGGGACATACTTGGGACATACTTGGGACATACTTGGGACATACTTGGGACATACTTGGGACATACTTGGGACATACTTGGGACATACTAGGGACATACTAGGGACATACTTGGGACATACTTGGGACATACTTGGGACATACTTGGGACATACTAAGGGACATACTTGGGACATACTTGGGACATACTAGGGACATACTTGGGACATACTTGGGACATACTAGGGACATACTTGGGACATACTTGGGACATACTTGGGACATACTTGGGACATACTTGGGACATACTAGGGACATACATGGGACATACTTGGGACATACTTGGGACATACTTGGGACATACTTGGGACATACTTGGGACATACTTGGGACATACTTGGGACATACTTGGGACATACTTGAGACTTACTAGGGACATACTTGGGACATACTTGGGACATACTTGAGACTTACTAGGGATATACTTGGGACATACTTGGGACATACTTGGGACATACTTGGGACATACTTGGGACATACTTGGGACATACTTGGGACATACTTGGGACATACTTGGGACATACTTGGGACATACTTGGGACATATTATGGGACATATTGGGACATACTTGGGACATACTAGGGTCATACTAGGGACATACTTGGGATATACTTGGGACATACTTGGGACATACTTGGGACATACTTGGAGACTTACTAGGGACATACTTGGGACATACTTGGGACATACTTGGGACATACTTGGGACATACTTGGGACATACTTGGGACATAATTGGGACTTACTTGGGACATACTTGGGACATACTTGGGACATACTTGGGACATACTTGGGACATACTTGGGACATACTTGGGACATACTTGAGACTTACTAGGGATATATTTGGGACATACTTGGGACATACTTGGGACATACTTGGGACATACTTGGGACATACTTGGGACATACTAGGGACATACTTGGGACATACTTGGGACATACTAGGGACATACTTGGGACATACTTGGGACATACTGGTGGGACATACTTGGGCATACTTGGGACATACTTGGGACATACTAGGGACATACTTGGGACATACTTGGGACATACTTGGGTCATACTTGGGACATACTTGGGACATACTTGGGACATACTTGGGACATACTTGGGACTTACTTGGGACATACTTGGGACATACTTGGGACATACTTGGGACATACTAGGGACATACTTGGGACATACTTGGGACATACTTGGGACATACTTGGGACATACTTGGGACATACTTGGGACATACTTGGGACATACTTGGGACATACTTGGGACATACTTGGGACATACTTGGGACATACTTGGGACATACTTGGGACATACTTGGGACATACTAGGGACATACTTGGGACATACTTGGGACATACTTGGGACATACTTGGGACATACTTGGGACATACTTGGGACATACTTGGGACATACTTGGGACATACTTGGGACATACTTGGGACATACTTGGGACATACTTGGGACATACTAAGGACATACTTGGGACATTCTTGGGACATTCTTGGGACATTCTTGGGACATACTTGGGACTTACTTGGGACATACTTGGGACATACTAGGGACATACTTGGGACATACTTGGGACAAACTAGGGACATACTTGGGACATACTTGGGACATACTAGGGACATTCTTGGGACATAAGTGGGACATACTTGGGCATACTTGGGATATACTAGGGACATATCATACTTGGGACATGCTTGGGACTTACTAGGGGCATACTTGGGACATACTATGGACATACTAGGGACATACTTGGGCATGCTTGGGATATACTAGGGACATACCTGAGACATACTTGGGACATACTTGGGACATGCTTGGGACTTACTAGGGGCATACTTGGGACATACTTGGGACATAAGTGGGACATACTTGGGACATACTTGGGATATACTTGGGACATACTTGGGACATACTTGGGACATACTTGGGACATACTTGGGACATACATGGGACATACTTGGGACATACTTGGGACATACTTGGGACATACTTGGGAAATACTTGGGACATGAGTGGGACATACTTGGGCATACTTGGGATATACTAGGGACATACTAGGGACATACTTGGGTCATACTTGGGACATACTTGGGTCATAGTTGGGACATACTTGGGACATACTAGGGACATACTTGGGACATACTTGGGACATACTAGGGACATACTTGGGACATACTTGGGACATACTATTGAAATACTTGGGACAAGAGTGGGACAAACTTGGGCATACTTGGGATATACTTGGGACATACTTGGGACATACTTGGGACATAGTTGGGACATACTTGGGACATACTAGGGACATACTTGGGACATACTTGGGACATACTAGGGACATACTTGGGACATACTTGGGACATACTATTGAAATACTTGGGACATGAGTGGGACATACTTGGGCATACTTGGGATATACAAGGGACATACTAGGGACATACTTGGGTCATAGTTGGGACATCTTCTTCTTTTTCTTCTTTATTGGCCCGATGCTTGCATCACAACCGTTTGACGGTCTCGTTGGTCGCCATACTAGGGACATGGCACCAGTTTACGCCAAGCGTTAGAAATGTCTTTCCGCACCTGGTCGTCCCACCTTAGAGGTGGTCGTCCCACCTTGCCTTGTCCCAGTTCTTTCGCATTCCTCTTGTAGACCATTTTTGCTGGAGCTTGATCATCCATACGGGTAACATGTCCCAGCCAGCGCAGCCGCTGTTGCTTTATGCGCTTGACCAGACTAGTATCCCCATAGAGCTTATACAGTTCGTCATTCCTTCGGATGCGAAAGTCCTCGCCAACTTTCAAAGGTCCATAAATCCTGCGAAGAATCTTTCGCTCGAAAACGCCAATCGCCGCCTCATCCGCTGATGATATTGCCCATGCTTCTGCGCCGTATTGCAGGACTGGGATGATAAGCGACTTATATAGCGCTATTTTTGTTCTTCGCTTGAGGTTTCTGCTCTTGAGCTCCCTACTTAGCCCGTAATAGCATCGGTTTGCGAGCGTGATTCTTCTTCGAATTTCCAGGCTGATGTTGTTGTCGCCGGTTATCATCGTTCCAAGGTAGACAAAGTCCTCTACAACTTTAAAGTTGTACTCTCCCATTGCAACAGATTGCCCAATTTGTGTGTACTTCTGTTTCGAGGACACTAGGTACTTCGTCTTGTCCTCGTTTACCGCTAAACCCATTAGCTCCGACTGCTTCTCAATCTCTGAAAACGCATTGCTTACTGCCTGTTCGGTTTTGCCGATAATGTCAATATCATCGGCATATGCGAGTAGCATTACATCTTTATTAAAGATGGTGCCCGATCTGTTGGCATTTGGGCACTGGCGCAGTATATACTCCATCAGCAGATTAAAGAAGTCACACGATAAGGTGTCACCCTGCCTAAAACCTCTTTTGGTATCAAAAGGCTCGGAGAGGTTCGTTCCTATTTTGACGGAGCTTTGAGTGCTTCTCAACGTCATCATGCAAAGTCGAACGTACTTTGCTGGAATACCTAAAGTAGACAAGGCTTCGAAAAACCTTGACCTTATCGGCGTGTCGAAAGCGGCTTTGTAATCGATAAAAGATGGTGATTTTCGATGTTTCTCTCATAGGTCTTCTCCAGAATTTGGCGCAATGTGAATATCTGGTCTGTGGTGGACTTACCAGGTCTAAAGCCACACTGATAAGGTCCAATCAGTGTCCCCCCACCCGCTTTTAGCCGTCCACAAATAATGCGGGACATAATGCGGATGGGGAGAGGAGACTGATCCCGCGGTAGTTGGCGCAAACTGCAGGGTCCCCTTTTTTAAAGATTGGACAGAGAACACTTAGATTCCAATCGTCAGGCATGCTTTCGTCAACCCATATACGGCACAGAAGTTGGTGCATGCACCTTACCAATTCATCGCCTCCAGCCTTGAACAATTCAGCGGGCAACTCATCAGCGCCGGGCGCTTTTTTGTTCTTTAGCTTTCGTATGGCTAAACAGACTTCCTGTTGGGTCGGGGGGTCTATCTCAATGTTGTCGATTGGTGGCATCGTTACTTCTCTAGAGGCGGCATCATGTTCGTCATCGCCTCCCAGTAGGTTGGAAAAGTAACTTCTCCATAGTTGGGACATACTTGGGACATACTAGGGACATACTTGGGACATACTTGGGACATACTAGGGCCATACTTGGGACATACTTGGGACATACAAGGGACATACTTGGGACATAAGTGGGACATACTTGGGCATACTTGGAATATACTAAGGACATACTAGGGACATACTTGGGTCATAGTTGGGACATTCTTGGGACATACTAGGGACATACTTGGGACATACTTGGGACATACTTGGGACATACTTGGGACATACTTGGGACATACTTGGGACATACTTGGGACATACTTGGGACATACCTGGGACATACTTGGGACATACTTGGGACATACTTGGGACATTCTTGGGACATACTTGGGACTTACTAGGGACATACTTGGGACATACTGAGGACATACTAAGGATATACTTAGGACATACTAGGGACATACTTGGGACATACTAGGCACATACATGGGACATACTTGGGACATACTAGGGACATACTTGGGACATACTTGGGATATACTTGGGACATACTTGGGACATACTTGGGACATACTTGGGACATACTTGAGACTTACTAGGGACATACATGGGACATACTTGGGACATACCAGGGACAAACTTGGGACATACTTGGGACATACTTGGGACATACTTGGGACATACTATGGACATACATGGGACATACTTGGGACTTACTTGGGACATACTTGGGACATACCTGGGACATACTTGGGACATACTTGGGACATACTTGGGACATTCTTGGGACATGCTTGGGACTTACTAGGGACATACTTGGGACATACTGAGGACATACTAAGGATATACTTAGGACATACTAGGGACATACTTGGGACATACTTGGGACATACTTGGGACATACTTGGGACATACTTGGGACATACTAGGGACATACTTGGGACATACTTGGGACATACTTGGGACATACTTGGGACATACTTGGGATATACTTGGGACATACTTTGGACATACTTGGGACATACTTGGGACATACTTGGGACATACTTGGGACATACTTGGGACATACATGGGACATACTTGGGACATAAGTGGGACATACTTGGGCATACTTGGGATATACTATGGACATACTAGGTACATACTTGGGTCATACTTGGGACATACTTGGGACATACTTGGGACATACTTGGGACATACTTGGGACATACTTGGGACAAACTTGGGACATACTTGGGACATACTTGGGACATACTTGGGACATACTTGGGACATACTTGGGACATACTTGGGACATACTTGGGACATACTTGGGACATACTTGGGAAATACTTGGGACATACTTGGGACATACTTGGGACATACTTGGGACATACTTGGGACATACTTGGGACATACTTGGGACATACTTGGGACATACTTGGGACATACTTGGGACATACTTGGGACATACTTGGGACATACTTGGGACATACTTGGGACATACTTGGGACATACTTGGGACATACTTGGGACATACTTGGGACATACTTGGGACATACTTGGGACATACTTGGGACATACTTGGGACATACTTGGGACATACTTGGGACATACTTGGGACATACTTGGGACATACTTGGGACATACTTGGGACATACTTGGGACATACTTGGGACATACTTGGGACATACTTGGGACATACTTGGGACATACTTGGGACATACTTGGGACATTTTGGGACATACTTGGGACATACTTGGGACATACTTGGGACATACTTGGGACATACTTGGGACATACTTGGGACATACTTGGGACATACTAGGGACATACTTGGGACATACTTGGGACATACTAGGGACATACTTGGGACATACTTGGGACATACTTGGGACATACTAGGGACTTACTTGGGACATACTTGGGACATACTAGGGACATACTTGGGACATACTTGGGACATACTTGGGACATACTTGGGACATACTTGGGACATACTTGGGACATACTTGGGACATACTTGGGACATACTTGGGACATACTTGGGACATACTATGGGACATACTTGGGACATACTTGGGACTTACTAGGGACATACTTGGGACATACTTGGGACATACTTGGGACATACTTGGGACATACTTGGGACATACTTGGGACATACTTGGGACATACTTGGGACATACTTGGGACATACTTGGGACATACTTGGGACATACTTGGGACATACTTGGGACATACTTGGGACATACTTGGGACATACTTGGGACATACTTGGGACATACTTGGGACATACTTGGGACATACTTGGGACATACTTGGGACATACTTGGGACATACTTGGGACATACTTGGGACATACTTGGGACATACTTGGGACATACTTGGGACATACTTGGGACATACTTGGGACATACTTGGGACATACTTGGGACATACTTGGGACATACTTGGGACATACTTAGGACATACTATTGGGACATACTTGGGACATACTTGGGACATACTTGGGACATACTTGGGACATACTTGGGACATACTTGGGACATACTTGGGACATACTTGGGACATACTTGGGACATACTTGGGACATACTTGGGACATACTTGGGACATACTTGGGACATATGGGACATACTTGGGACATACTAGGGACATACTTGGGACATACTTGGGACATACTTGGGACATGGACAACTACTGGGACATACTTGGGACATAAGTGGGACATACTTGGGACATACTTGGGATATACTAGGGACATACTTGGGACATACTTGGGACATACTTGGGACATAAGTGGGACATACTTGGGACATACTTGGGCATACTTGGGACATACTAGGGACATACTTGGGACATACTTGGGACATACTTGGGACATACTAGGGACATACTTGGGACATACTTGGGACATACTTGGGACATACTTGGGACATACTTGGGACATACTTGGGACATACTAGGGACATACTTGGGTCATACTTGGGACATACTTGGGACATACTTGGGACATACTTGGGACATACTTGGGACATACTTGGGACATACTTGGGACATACTTGGGACATACTTGGGACATACTTGGGACATACTTGGGACATACTTGGGACATACTTGGGACATACTTGGGACATACTTGGGACATACTTGGGACATACTTGGGACATACTTGGGACATACTTGGGACATACTTGGGACATACTTGGGACATACTTGGGACATACTTGGGACATACTTGGGACATACTTGGACATACTTGGGACATACTTGGGACATACTTGGGACATACTTGGGACATACTTGGGACATACTTGGGACATACTAGGGACATACTTGGGACATACTTGGGACATACTTGGGAAATACTTGGGACATACTTGGGACATACTAGGGACATACTTGGGACATACTTGGGACATACTTGGGACATACTTGGGACATACTTGGGACATACTAGGGACATACTTGGGACATACTTGGGACATACTTGGGACATACTTGGGACATACTTGGGACATACTTGGGACATACTTGGGACATACTTGGGACATACTTGGGACATACTTGGGACATACTTGGGACATACTTGGGACATACTTGGGACATACTTGGGACATACTTGGGACATACTTGGGACATACTTGGGACATACTTGGGACATACTTGGGACATACTTGGGACATACTTGGGACATACTTGGGACATACTTGGGACATACTTGGGACATACTTGGGACATACTTGGGACATACTTGGGACATACTTGGGACATACTTGGGACATACTTGGGACATACTTGGGACATACTTGGGACATACTTGGGACATACTTGGGACATACTTGGGACATACTTGGGACATACTTGGGACATACTTGGGACATACTTGGGACATACTTGGGACATACTTGGGACATACTTGGGACATACTTGGGACATACTTGGGACATACTTGGGACATAAGTGGGACATACTTGGGACATACTTGGGACATACTAGGGACATACTTGGGACATACTTGGGACATACTTGGGACATACTTGGGACATACTTGGGACATACTTGGGACATACTTGGGACATACTTGGGACATACTTGGGACATACTTGGGACATACTTGGGACATACTTGGGACATACTTGGGACATACTTGGGACATACTTGGGACATACTTGGGACATACTTGGGACATACTTGGGACATACTTGGGACATACTTGGGACATACTTGGGACATACTTGGGACATACTTGGGACATACTTGGGACATACTTGGGACATACTTGGGACATACTTGGGACATACTTGGGACATATTTGGGACATACTAGGGACATACTTGGGACATACTTGGGACATACTTGGGACATACTTGGGACATACTTGGGACATACTTGGGACATACTTGGGACATACTTGGGACATACTTGGGACATACTTGGGACATACTTGGGACATACTTGGGACATACTTGGGACATACTTGGGACATACTTGGGACATACTTGGGACATACTTGGGACATACTTGGGACATACTTGGGACATACTTGGGACATACTTGGGACATACTTGGGACATACTTGGGACATACTAGGGACATACTTGGGACATACTTGGGACATACTTGGGACATACTTGGGACATACTTGGGACATACTTGGGACATACTTGGGACATACTTGGGACATACTTGGGACATACTTGGGACATACTTGGGACATACTTGGGACATACTTGGGACATACTTGGGACATACTTGGGACATACTAGGGACATACTTGGGACATACTTGGGACATACTTGGGACATACTTGGGACATACTTGGGACATTAGGAATACTTGGGACATACTTGGGACATACAGGGACATACTTGGGACATACTTGGGACATACTAGGGACATACTTGGGACATACTTGGGACATACTTGGGACATACTTGGGACATACTTGGGACATAAGTGGGACATACTTGGGACATACTTGGGACATACTTGGGACATACTTGGGACATACTTGGGACATACTTGGGACATACTTGGGACATACTTGGGACATACTTGGGACATACTTGGGACATACTTGGGACATACTTGGGACATAAGTGGGACATACTTGGGACATACTTGGGATATACTTGGGACATACTTGGGACATACTTGGGTCATACTTGGGACATACTTGGGACATACTTGGGACATACTTGGGACATACTTGGGACATACTTGGGACATACTTGGGACATACTTGGGACATACTAGGGACATACTTGGGACATACTTGGGACATACTTGGGACATACTTGGGACATACTTGGGACATACTTGGGACATACTTGGGACATACTTGGGACATACTTGGGACATACTTGGGACATACTTGGGACATACTTGGGACATACTTGGGACATACTTGGGACATACTATGGGACATACTTGGGACATACTTGGGACATACTTGGGACATACTTGGGACATACTTGGGACATACTTGGGACATACTTGGGACATAATTGGGACATACTAGGGACATACTTGGGACATACTTGGGACATACTTGGGACATACTTGGGACATACTTGGGACATACTTGGGACATACTTGGGACATACTTGGGACATACTTGGACATACTTGGGACATACTTGGGACATACTTGGGACATACTTGGGACATACTTGGGACATACTTGGGACATACTTGGGACATACTTGGGACATACTTGGGACATACTTGGGACATACTTGGGACATACTTGGGACATACTTGGGACATACTTGGGACATACTTGGGACATACTTGGGACATACTAGGGATATACTTGGGACATACTTGGGACATACTTGGGACATACTTGGGACATACTTGGGACATACTAGGGACATACTTGGGACATACTTGGGACATACTAGGGACATACTTGGGACATACTTGGGACATACTTGGGACATACTTGGGATATACTAGGGACATACTAGGGACATACTTGGGTCATACTTGGGACATACTTGGGACATACTTGGGACATACTTGGGACATACTTGGGACATACTTGGGACATACTTGGGACATACTTGGGACATACTTGGGACATACTTGGGACATACTTGGGACATACTTGGGACATACTTGGGACATACTTGGGACATACTTGGGACATACTTGGGACATACTTGGGACATACTTGGGACATACTTGGGACATACTTGGGACATACTTGGGACATACTTGGGACATACTTGGGACATACTTGGGACATACTTGGGACATACTTGGGACATACTTGGGACATACTTGGGACATACTTGGGACATACTTGGGACATACTTGGGACATACTTGGGACATACTTGGGACATACTTGGGACATACTTGGGACATACTTGGGACATACTTGGGACATACTTGGGACATACTTGGGACATACTTGGGACATAAGTGGGACATACTTGGGACATACTTGGGATATACTTGGGACATACTAGGGACATACTTGGGACATACTTGGGACATACTTGGGACATACTTGGGACATACTTGGGACATACTTGGGACATACTAGGGACATACTTGGGACATACTTGGGACATACTAGGGACATACTTGGGACATACTTGGGACATACTTGGGACATACTTGGGACATACTTGGGACATACTTGGGACATACTTGGGACATACTTGGGACATACTTGGGACATACTTGGGACATACTTGGGACATACTTGGGACATACTTGGGACATACTTGGGACATACTTGGGACATACTTGGGACATACTTGGGACATACTATGGGACATACTTGGGACATACTTGGGACATACTTGGGACATACTTGGGACATAAGTGGGACATACTTGGGACATACTTGGGATATACTAGGGACATACTTGGGACATACTTGGGACATACTTGGGACATACTTGGGACATACTTGGGACATACTTGGGACATACTTGGGACATACTTGGGACATACTTGGGACATACTTGGGACATACTTGGGACATACTTGGGACATACTTGGGACATACTTGGGACATACTTGGGACATACTTGGGACATACTTGGGACATACTTGGGACATACTTGGGACATACTTGGGACATACTTGGGACATACTTGGGACATACTTGGGACATACTTGGGACATACTTGGGACATACTTGGGACATACTTGGGACATACTTGGGACATACTTGGGACATACTTGGGACATACTTGGGACATACTTGGGACATACTTGGGACATACTTGGGACATACCTGGGACATACTAGGGACATACTTGGGACATACTTGGGACATACTTGGGACATACTTGGGACATACTTGGGACATACTTGGGACATACTTGGGACATACTTGGGACATACTTGGGACATACTAGGGACATACTTGGGACATACTTGGGACATACTTGGGACATACTTGGGACATACTTGGGACATACTTGGGACATACTTGGGACATACTTGGGACATACTTGGGACATACTTGGGACATACTTGGGACATACTTGGGACATACTTGGGACATACTTGGGACATACTTGGGACATACTTGGGACATACTTGGGACATACTTGGGACATACTAGGGACATACTTGGGACATACTTGGGACATACTTGGGACATACTTGGGACATACTTGGGACATACTTGGGACATACTTGGGACATACTTGGGACATACTTGGGACATACTTGGGACATACTTGGGACATACTTGGGACATACTTGGGACATACTTGGGACATACTTGGGACATACTTGGGACATACTTGGGACATACTTGGGACATACTTGGGACATACTTGGGACATACTTGGGACATACTTGGGACATACTTGGGACATACTTGGGACATACTTGGGACATACTTGGGACATACTTGGGACATACTTGGGACATACTTGGGACATACTTGGGACATACTAGGGACATACTTGGGACATACTTGGGACATACTTGGGACATACTTGGGACATACTTGGGACATACTTGGGACATACTTGGGACATACTTGGGACATACTTGGGACATACTTGGGACATACTTGGGACATACTTGGGACATACTAGGGACATACTAGGGACATACTTGGGACATACTTGGGACATACTTGGGACATACTTGGGACATACTTGGGACATACTAGGGACATACTTGGGACATACTTGGGACATACTTGGGACATACTTGGGACATACTTGGGACATACTTGGGACATACTAGGGACATACTTGGGACATACTTGGGACATAATAGGGACATACTTGGGACATACTTGGGACATACTTGGGACATACTTGGGACATACTTGGGACATACTTGGGACATACTACATACGGGACATACTTGGGACATACTTGGGACATACTTGGGACATACTTGGGACATACTTGGGACATACTTGGGACATACTTGGGACATACTTGGGACATACTTGGGACATACTTGGGACATACTTGGGACATACTTGGGACATACTTGGGACTAGGGACATACTTGGGACATACTTGGGACATACTTGGGACATACTTGGGACATACTTGGGACATACTTGGGACATACTTGGGACATACTTGGGACATACTTGGGACATACTTGGGACATACTTGGGACATACTTGGGACATACTTGGGACATACTTGGGACATACTTGGGACATACTTGGGACATACTTGGGACATACTTGGGACATACTTGGGACATACTAGGGATATACTTGGGACATACTTGGGACATACTTGGGACATACTTGGGACATACTTGGGACATACTTGGGACATACTTGGGACATACTTGGGACATACTTGGGACATACTTGGGACATACTTGGGACATACTTGGGACATACTTGGGACATACTTGGGACATACTTGGGACATACTTGGGACATACTTGGGGACATACTTGGGACATACTTGGGACATACTTGGGACATACTTGGGACATACTAGGGACATACTTGGGACATACTTGGGACATAAGTGGGACATACTTGGGCATACTTGGGACATACTAGGGACATACTTGGGACATACTTGGGTCATACTTGGGACATACTTGGGACATACTTGGGACATACTTGGGACATACTTGGGACATACTAGGGACATACTTGGGACATACTTGGGACATACTTGGGACATACTTGGGACATACTTGGGACATACTTGGGACATACTTGGGACATACTTGGGACATACTAGGGACATACTTGGGACATACTTGGGACATACCTGGGACATACTTGGGACATACTTGGGTCATACTTGGGACATACTTGGGACATACTTGGGACATACTTGGGACATACTTGGGACATACTTGGGACATACTTGGGACATACTTGGGACATAAGTGGGACATACTTGGGACATACTTGGGACATACTTGGGACATACTTGGGACATACTAGGGACATACTTGGGACATACTTGGGACATACTAGGGACATACTTGGGACATACTTGGGACATACTAGGGATATACTTGGGACATACTAGGGACATACTTGGGACATACTTGGGACATACTTGGGACATACTTGGGACATACTTGGGACATACATGGGACATACTTGGGACATACTTGGGACATACTTGGGACATACTTGGGACATACTTGGGACATACTTGGGACATACTTGGGACATACTTGGGACATACTTGGGACATACTTGGACATACTTGGGACATACTTGGGACATACTTGGGACATAAGTGGGACATACTTGGGCATACTTGGGATATACTATGGGACATACTTGGGACATACTTGGGACATACTTGGGACATACTTGGGACATACTTTGGACATACTTGGGACATACTTGGGACATACTTGGGACATACTTGGGACATACTTGGGACATACTTGGGACATACTTGGGACATACTAGGGACATACTTGGGACATACTTGGGACATACTTGGGACATACTTGGGACATACTTGGGACATACTTGGGACATACTTGGGACATACTTGGGACATACTTGGGACATACTTGGGACATACTTGGGACATACTTGGGACATACTTGGGACATACTTGGGACATACTTGGGACATACTAGGGACATACTTGGGACATACTTGGGACATAAGTGGGACATACTTGGGACATACTTGGGACATACTTGGGACATACTTGGGACATACTTGGGACATACTTGGGACATACTTGGGACATACTTGGGACATACTTGGGACATACTTGGGACATACTTGGGACATACTTGGGACATACTTGGGACATACTTGGGACATACTTGGGACATAGTGGGACATACTTGGGACATACTTGGGACATACTTGGGACATACTTGGGACATACTTGGGACATTCTTGGGACATACTTGGGATATACTTGGGACATACTTGGGACATACTTGGGACATACTTGGGACATACTTGGGACATACTTGGGACATACTTGGGACATACTTGGACATACTTGGGACATACTTGGGACATACTTGGGACATACCTGGGACATACTTGGGACATACTTGGGACATACTTGGGACATACTTGGGACATACTTGGGACATACTTGGGACATACTTGGGACATACTTGGGACATTCTAGGGACATACTTGGGACATACTTGGGACATACTTGGGACATACTTGGGACATACTTGGGACATACTTGGGACATACTTGGGACATACTTGGGACATAAGTGGGACATACTTGGGACATACTTGGGACATACTTGGGACATACTTGGGACATACTTGGGACATACTTGGGACATACTTGGGACATACTAGGGACATACTTGGGACATACTTGGGACATACTTGGGACATACTTGGGACATACTTGGGACATAATTGGGACATACTATGGACATACTTGGGACATACTTGGGACATACTTGGGACATACTTGGGACATACTTGGGACATACTAGGGACATACTTGGGACATACTTGGGACATACTTGGGACATACTTGGGACATACTTGGGACATACTTGGGACATACTTGGGACATACTTGGGACATACTTGGGACATACTTGGGACATACTAGGGACATACTTGGGACATACTTGGGACATACTTGGGACATACTTGGGACATACTTGGGACATACTTGGGACATACTTGGGACATACTTGGGACATACTTGGGACATACTTGGGACATACTTGGGACATACTTGGGACTTACTAGGGACATACTTGGGACATACTTGGGACATACTTGGGACATACTTGGGACATACTTGGGACATACTTGGGACATACTTGGGACATACTTGGGACATACTTGGGACATACTAGGGACATACTTGGGACATACTTGGGACATACTTGGGACATACTTGGGACATACTTGGGACATACTTGGGACATACTTGGGACATACTTGGGACATACTTGGGACATACTTGGGACATACTAGGGACATACTTGGGACATACTTGGGACATAAGTGGGACATACTTGGGCATACTTGGGATATACTAGGGACATACTAGGGACATACTTGGGACATACTTGGGACATACTTGGGACATACTTGGGACATACTTGGGACATACTTGGGACATACTTGGGACATACTTGGGACATACTTGGGACATACTTGGGACATACTTGGGACATACTTGGGACATACTTGGGACATACTAGGGACATACTTGGGACATACTTGGGACATACTTGGGACATACTTGGGACATACTAGGGACATACTTGGGACATACTTGGGACATACTTGGGACATACTTGGGACATACTTGGGACATACTTGGGACATACTTGGGACATAAGTGGGACATACTTGGGACATACTTGGGATATACTAGGGACATACTAGGGACATACTTGGGTCATACTTGGGACATACTTGGGACATACTTGGGACATACTAGGGACATACTTGGGACATACTTGGGACATACTTGGGACATAAGTGGGACATACTTGGGACATACTTGGGACATACTTGGGACATACTTGGGACATACTTGGGACATACTTGGGACATACTTGGGACATACTTGGGACATACTTGGGACATACTTGGGACATACTTGGGACATACTTGGGACATACTTGGGACATACTTGGGACATACTTGGGACATACTAGGGACATACTTGGGACATACTTGGGACATACTTGGGACATACCTGGGACATACTTGGGACATACCTGGGACATACTTGGGACATACTTGGGACATACTTGGGACATACTTGGGACATACTTGGGACATACTTGGGACATACTTGGGACATACTTGGGACATACTTGGGACATACTTGGGACATACTTGGGACATACTAGGGACATACTTGGGACATACTAGGGACATACTTGGGACATACTTGGGACATAAGTGGGACATACTTGGGACATACATACTTGGGACATACTTGGGACATACTTGGGACATACTTGGGACATACTTGGGACATACTTGGGACATACTTGGGACATACTTGGGACATACTTGGGACATACTTGGGACATACTTGGGACATACTTGGGACATACTTGGGACATACTTGGGACATACTAGGGACATATTTGGGACATACTTGGGACATACTTGGGACATACTTGGGACATACTTGGGACATACTTGGGACATACTTGGGACATACTTGGGACATACTTGGGACATACTTGGGACATACTTGGGACATACTAAGGACATACTTGGGACATAAGTGGGACATACTTGGGCATATTTGGGACATACTAGGGACATACTAGGGACATACTTGGGACATACTTGTGACATACTTGGGACATACTTGGGACATACTTGGGACATACTAGGGACATACTTGGGACATACTTGGGACATACTTGGGACATACTTGGGACATACTTGGGACATACTTGGGACATACTTGGGACATACTTGGGACATACTTGGGACATACTTGGGACATACTAGGGACATACTTGGGACATACTTGGGACATACTTGGGACATACTTGGGACATTCTTGGGACATACTTGGGACATACTTGGGACATACTTGGGACATACTTGGGACATACTAGGGACATACTTGGGACATACTTGGGACATACTTGGGACATACTTGGGACATACTTGGGACATAAGTGGGACATACTTGGGCATACTTGGGATATACTATGGACATACTAGGGACATACTTGGGTCATACTTGGGACATACTTGGGACATACTAGGGACATACTTGGGACATACTTGGGACATACCAGGGACAAACTTGGGACATACTTGGGACATACTAGGGACATACTTGGGACATACTTGGGATATGCTTGGGACATACTTGGGACATACTTGAGACTTACTAGGGACATACTTGGGACATACTTGGGACATACCTGGGACATACTTGGGACATACTTGGGTCATACTTGGGACATACTTGGGACATACTTGGGACATACTTGGGACATACTTGGGACATACTTGGGACATACTTGGGACATACTTGGGACCTACTTGGGACATACTTGGGACATACTTGGGACATACTTGGGACATACTTGGGACATAAGTGGGACATACTTGGGCATATTTGGGATATAGATAGATTAGATAGATAGATAGATTGTTCTTTTATTCGTTATAATTTTACTTAACTCTAAAACTTACAATAAATTACAAAAAGCACTGAACAAAAGATTACGACATTGACCGCATGGCCGTCTGTCGGGAAATGAGTTGATTACATAAATTCATCTATAACACTAGTTTACAGCATTTCCGATCCCGACCATCTGGCAGTTATTTCGTATGTAAGTCCATTTGCTGAGTCTAAAAATCCAATCCGCAAATTTTTTAATGGGGCCGTTTTCGAGAAATCGCGGAAAAGCTAGATTTTCGATTTGTAAAAAAAGTACCTTTAGAAAAATGCGTATATCTTTGGTACCGGTTCTTTCATTATGAACAGGTAATGCTTACTTGGAAGGTAATTGAACGCCCTATCATTCGTTGATACACCACTTCTTAATTCGGTGCTGGACTTCAGCGTTATAAAGACTTTTATCGGCAACTTTGCATTAAATTTATCACTTTTCTAAAAAAAGCTAGATTTTAAGCGCGATTTTCACCACGAAAAAAATTGTTTAAAATTTATTTAATTGCTGGTCACTAAAGATTTATCTATTAAAAATACAACGCCACATAACTCATTAAAATCCGATCAAGAATAATGAAGTTATTGGCATTTTAGTAAAAAATGGAAGGTTTCAACTTCAACCAAATTGACTTAGTTTGACTGTTTTATGTTCGCCACAGGAGGCATAGTTAAAATAGTTAAAATTCAAACAATTCTATTTAAGAGCTACTATGACCTAACAAATTAATTTTGTACCTGGTTAAGTTTTTAAGAGATTGAGTTAGGTTGAAAAATGAGTGCAAGACGTCAAATTGAATGCAAGAATGATCTTGGGATGCTAACAATATCAATAACAAGGCATATAGAAAATCGATTATATATTGGATATTCACCTAAAAATGTTTATAAGTTTTGATTGTGCATATTTTATAACACAGTTAGCACTCAAAACAGCCTGGAAACGGGACCAATAAATTGTAAAACAAGAGGCCTCAGATAGCAACACCACATACCCAGTTTTTATACCCTTGGAGAGGGTATATTGAAATTGTCCGGATGTTTGTAACGCATAGAAGGAAGCATCTCCGACCACATAAAGTATATATATTCTTGATCAGCATGACGAGCTGAGTTGATATAGCCATGTCCGTCTGTCCGTCCGTCCGTCCGTCAGTCCGTCTGTCCGTCCGTCTGTTTCTATGCTATCTCCTCCGTCAGTTTTAAAGCTATCGTAACCAAACTATGCACCAAGTCTTTTAATATAAATACGCTGCACATTTGTCGAAACCGGCCGGATCGGATGACTATAGCATATAGCTGCCATAGGAACGATCGGTTGAAAAACTAGTTTTAGTGAGAAAAACTTTTTTGTTTTTAGTGCTATCACTCCCAACGCTCGTATTTATAAGTTTTTAATGATTTTACATAATTTCAACAAGATTTGTCGAAATCGGACCACTATATAGGATAGCTGCCATACAAACAGTCAGGGTTATATCAAGCTCCAAGGCTATATAAACTTCGGTCGAGCCGAAGTTAGCTTGCCTCTATTTTTTTTTTATCACGTCGTGTTCGCGATTAATGGTGAAGGGATTCAACACATTTGTTATACCAAATTCCCGACTCCAATGGACAAGCGATTAGTACCCCGCCCTCAGAAGTCTAATTTAGAAAAAAGAATCTATGGAAAACCACTCGATAGAATTTTTGATATTACTATAGGATGAAAAATTGCATTATTAAAAAGAATTTTATCATAAAAAACAAAAAAGTTTTCTTCGGGCGGTGGGCTCATATAATTTACACAAATGTCATTGAAATTGTTAGTGGAGTCGAAAATAAGTAATGCCCGCAAGCATACCAAGATCATTCAATTTGACGTCTTGCACTCATTTTTCAACCTAAGTCAATCACAAAAAAACTTAACCAGGTATAAAATAAATTTGTTAGGTCATAGTAGCTTTTAAATAGAATTTTTTTTAATTTGAACTTTGCCTCCTGTGACGAATATAAAACAGTCAAACTAAGTCAATTTGGTTGAAGTTGAAACCTTCCATTTTTTACTAAAATGCCAATAACTTTATTATTCTTGATCGGATTTTAATGAGTTATGTGGCGTTGTATTTTTAATAGATAAATCTTTAGTGACCAGCAATAAAATAAATTTTACACAATTTTTTTCGTGGTGAAAATCGCGCTTAAAATCTAGCTTTTTTTAAAAAAGTGATAAATTTAATGCAAAGTTGCCGATAAAAGCCTTTATAACGCTGAAGTCCAGCACCGGATTAAGAAGTGGTGTATCAACGAATGATAGGGCGTTCAATTACCCTCCAAGTAAGCATTACCTGTTCATAATGAAAGAACCGGTACCAAAGATATACGCATTTTTCTAAAGGTACTTTTTTTACAAATCGAAAATCTAGCTTTTCCGCGATTTCTCAAAAACGGCCCCATAAAAAAAATTGCGGATTGGATTTTTGGACTCAGCGGAAGGACTTACACAAGGAATTGCTACCAAATGTTCGGGATCGCAAAATTTTTATTATTTTGTAAACTAGTGTAATTAGTTTTCTATATTTAAGGGCCGATTTCTGTTCTCCCAGATAGCTGCTATGTGTCAGATAGTCATCGATTTTGCACTGTTATTTGTTAGTTTATGTGACAAATAGCTCTATGTAGAAGATGTGAAATCGGCCCTAAGAGCATCAGTAACGAACAGAATCAAATTTTTCCAATTTTCATCATCTACTCCATTCAATACGTCTATTATTTCGTTATGGCTTAGGATTTGTTTTTGAAAACATCTATGGCGGATTCGTTTTAAAACTGGACATATTCCTATAAAATGTGAAATGCTTTCAACTTCATTCTTGTTTCGATTATGGAGCCCATTTAGGTATATAAGACTGCATCTTGATTTGAAAATCCACATTATCTTGGTACTGTTATAGTTGTCATTAAAATAACTTCTTCCGATGCTATGGTCGAGATTTTTATAGACTCTGGAGGAGTTCATACATCCATCGTACATTTTTTGTCTGTTCCATTCTTCTAGTCGGCGAAGTAAGTTCTCAGTCTTTTTACCCCAGATTTCCTTGTTGTTAACCTCGTTAAAAGATATGTTAAATGTTTCTTCTAACGTGCTTATGTATCTACTCCAGTAAATGTTTTCGTTTATAACGGTTTTGGCCAACTTATTTGGTAATCTGTTTTCGTCATAGTCAAATAGTGTTTTCTGTATATATCTCAAATGTAATTCAAGTGTGTACAAATGGCTATGAGGAAGACCTGTTTCTAACATTAGGCAGTATGTTGGCGTATTTTGTGGCAATTTAAGTGTCCGTTTTAGGAAGAAAGTCTGTACCATATCTACCTCATCAAACAATCCGTGTCCCCAAACTTGTGCTGCGTAGCTCTGGATCGATCTACATACAGCCAAATACAGTTTCCATTTTGCTGTCAAAATTATATCATTTTTCATTAAAAAGTTTTTCCACGTTGCGTTAATGCTACATTTTGCCGATTCGTTTCTTTTTTCCACGTGTTTTTTAAAAATCATTTTTGGAGTTAGCAAGACTCCAAGATAATCACATTCTGAAACTATATCTATTATTGCACTTTTATATTGCCACTTCTCCGCCTCTGCTAGTCGTCCACCTCTCCTAAAAACCATTATTTTAAACTTTTCTAAGTTAACCTCCATATTCCAACTATCACAGTATTGCTCCAATTTATTAATCATTAACTGCAACTTTCTAATATCGTCTGCTAAAATTATTATATCGTCAGCGTAAAGTAGAAGTCTTATATTGGTACCGTCAATGTAGAATCCATCTCCTAAGTGGTCGTGTAAGTCGTTTAGGTAAAGCGTGAATAGCAATGGCGACATAAGACAACCCTGCTTTACACCTGAATGCGTTTTGAATGGCTCAGATGTAGTTGCTCTTGTCCATATTACAGAGTTTGTTTGCCGGTATATCTCTTCTAAAAATATAACTAGTTTTGAAGGTACTCCCATATTATGCAATTTATACATTAGTAACTGTCTGGGTACTTTGTCAAATGCTGCTTTGAAGTCTACAAAAAATGCAAATACTTTTTTCCCCTTATTAAACATGTAGTGAACAATTGTTGACAGGTTAAAGATGTTGTCAATAGTTGAATATTTCCGTCTAAACCCTGCTTGGTATTCGTTTAAAACCTTATTTTCATCTGCCCAAGTTGTTAGTCTGTCTGTCAGCATTCCCATCATAATTTTAGCTACAGAGTTCATAAGCGATATTCCTCTGTAATTTGAAGCTAGCGTTTTGTCTCCTTTTTTATAGATAGGTAGGAGAACACTAGTTCTAAAAGCATCATCAACTTGGCCCCTATCGTATAATTCGGTAAATGTCTTTGCCAACTCTGCCAAAAAACTATCATTTGCATTTTTAAAAAATTCGTATGAAATTCTATCCACTCCTGGTGCCTTTCAATTCTTTGTCTTGTGTAACATGTTTTTTATTTCGCTTACAGTAAAAGGACTGTCCAAATATTCGTCCGCTATCATATGTGGTGCATAATGAATGTTTTCGGAAGACTGGACTGGATTAAGAAGTTCTTGAAAGTGCTGTCTTAGCAATTCAGTATCTACTTCAATTTCTTGACGCCCCTCACCATTACGCATTTCTTTTACAAGCGCCCACCAGTCCTTACTGTCTTGCACAGAGTTGATTTTATTTTCTATATTTCTAAAGCAATCCTTCTTAGCACTCTTACAAACTTCATTATATTTTGTTTGCGCCTCCAAATATATTTTCTTATCACCTGTTCGATTTGTTTTGTTAAATGTCCTTAGAGCTACGAAAACTTTTTCTCTAAAATTTTGACACCTCCAATTATACCAGGGTGATTTTTTAATAAGGGGCTTACCGCAGTCTTTGTGCTTAGATGGTGCTGCTTCTTTAATCATCTCTATAAAACTCTCTGTAGACAGATAATGACCCTCTCTCATTTTAGCTTGCAGTCTCAGTGCCAACATATCATTGTATTGCTGTTTTCTTTCGTCCATCCATTTCAGCTTAGGCAATAGTTTTGTGTTTTGTCGTGTTTGCAAATCATTGTTGTCATTAAGTACTTGCAGTACAAGAACTATCGGCATGTGGTCTGACCATGGTTTTTCCTCTACTTTAAAGTCCTGTGCAAAGTTAATTAAGTCTTGGCTAACCGCGCATATATCGTTTACAGATTGACCTACACTGCTAACATATGTAAATTCTCCCTGACTGTCGGACGTTGTAGCTCCATTTAAGATTACAAGTCCATTGCTATTGCAGAATTGTATAAAGTCCTTTCCATTCTTATTTGTTAATTTGTCTTTGGATTTTCATTCTGTGGTATTAATTTTCATTTCTGCCCCTATATTTTCATCAACACTAGCTTGTAGTTCTCCTATTCTTATATTCAGGTCCCCTATTGCAATAGGATTTGTGAAGTCATTTTGTAAACAACTATTTGTAAGTACTTCGAATTCGTGGATCCAATTTTTACCATTTAAATACAAAGGGATTATATTGACAACCGTTTTACCCATCTTGACCTCACAAACATTTATCCCGTCCATATGCACAATGCAATGGTTGATTCCAATTTTCGCGATATCACTTTTAATAGCATACAGACTTCCAGCACTAGCTCTACCGTGTTGCGAGCATCGAGTGGCCGTTTGCCAATGTAATTTAAATCCGCCAAAATACTTCTCGTACCTGCAAAAATGATTCGATTCTAGATGTATTTTCTAGTAAAAAAGACTATGTCAAAACCTTTGAGAAAGTCGAAGAATTCAGTAAAAAGGGTCTTGTTTCCTAAGCCATGTACGTTGTATGATATTATTTTAAGTTGAAGAGCATTTGGTTTGTTGATTTGATTCTGCCTACTGATACTCTTTTCCATTTTTTTGTTACTTAAATCTACTGGTTTGATACAATTATGACCTATTGAGATGCTTAGTTTTTTGACTCTTTATAATTGACCAATGATTCGAACGAAAAGTCTAAATTGTCCATCTTTTTTGTGTACAAGTTTCGAATAATATTTTCTGCTGGCTGGCCTTTGCACATAAGTATATTATTCCTATTAAAATTCATCCAATTGTTTCCTATTTTAATACTGTCATTTCTTACTAATATTTTCTGAGATTGATCAATTGTCATAATTCGCTTTTTAAAGCTAAACAATGCGTGCTTAAATCTTTGTCTTTCTGTTGTCAAATCTCTTTCCGTAAATATTTGAGTTCCTGCAAGTTTTTTTGAGTTTTTTAGAACGTCTTCTACCATCTCGGGTGTTTCTAATTCTGCTACTACTCCGATTTTGTTTTGCCTCTCAAAAATTCTTCTGGTGTTTTTAATTCTAACGTCTTTTAACCCTAGCTTTTTTTTTGCAAATTTTACTTATCTCTAATAACGGCTCTGAATCCTTCGGGAGTCCTTTGAAGATGATGTTTGCTCTCTTTAACTGCTCGGAGATCTTGTTCAGCTCTAGTCGATCTGCTTCTCGGTCCTTTTGGAGCTTTGCTATTTCCCTTTTCAGAGTTTGGTTCTCCTCCCGCAGCGCCTGAACCTGTCCATTCACTTCTGCAGCAAGGTTGCCGATGTCCTCCTTTGTCGCCATTTTAGCAGCCAGAGACCCCACATCAGATCTAGTATCCTGAATAGCCTTGATGACATCAAACAGTGATGGCTCGGGCAAACCACGTGATCTTTTTGGCGTGTGCTCCGATCCATCCAAACGTAAGAGATCCATAGATTAATAGCGATGTTTAGAATTCAATTTAAAATTCAAACTTAACGGTTGGTATTGGCGCCTATTAAGATCGAACTGCAGCGCCCTCTGTTGTTGTCGTTTGTCACCGTGAGTTGTGAATGGCAGTGTCAGCTGTTTATGTCTACAGCTGAGTGTGTGTGTGATGATTTGAGTGAAAGTGACGAAAAAAGCTATAGTTTTCTTTTTTGGCGCAAATTTCTTAATTTCTCTCTTTCTCTCTTGAGTCGGTTCCAAGCTGGACCCCAGGAACATTAAATGTGGTTTTGTCCGCTTCCAGTAAATCCTTAGTGAATGTGATGCCGCATCCGCCTTTTGCAATCTCCTTATGTTGCCTTTGCCCACCAATCCAAGTGTAGCCGACAGCAGGAGCACCCTTAAATTGAGACACCAATGGACCAACTTTCGACACACATACTTGGGACATACTTGGGACATACTTGGGCACATACTTGGGACATACTTGGGACATACTTGGGACTTCTAGGACATACTTGGGACATACTTGGGACATACTTGGGACATACTTGGGACATACTTGGGACAACTAGGTTGGGAAGGGGACATACTGGGCTTGGGATTGGGAATCTTGGGACAACTGGGACATACTTGGGACATACTTGGGACATACTTGGGACATACTAGGGACATACTTGGGACATACTTGGGACATGGACATACTTGGGACATACTTGGGACATACTTGGGACATTACTAGGGACATACTTGGGACATACTTGGGACATACTTGGGACATACTTGGGACATACTTGGGACATGAGTGGGACATACTTGGGACATACTTGGGACATACTTGGGACATACTTGGGACATACTTGGGACATACTTGGGACATACTTGGGACATACTTGGGACATACATGGGACATACTTGGGACATACTTGAGACTTACTAGGGACATACTTGGGACATACTTGGGATATACTAGGGACATACTTGGGACATACTTGTGACGTACTAGGGACATACTTGGGACATACTTGGGACATACTAGGGACATACTTGGGACATACTTGGAACATACTTGGGACATAAGTGGGACATACTTGGGCATATTTGGGATATACTAGGGACTTTTAGGAACATTGTTGGGTCATACTTGGGACATACTTGGGACATACTAGGGACATACTTGGGACATACTAGGCACATACTTGGGACATACTTGGTCTAAAACAAAATTTAAAACGAGAACTGTGGAGAGTAACTTATAAAATCTTTTGCTTTCACAACTATTCACTTATTATTTTAAATTTTAAGAGATTATGTGAGTATATGTGCGTTTACTATTTCTGTGTGCATTTTGAAGATTTCGATTACATTTAAATTTTAATTAAGAGGGCGCTTCTAATAGGTAAACAAAACTTGCAATGCAATTTCATGTGACAGACTCCAGTGCGAACAGCTATTTAATGATTAGAGTCTTAGGCAGACAACACAATGGACTAAATATGTGCCATATCAATGCTCAAAGTCTGGTAAAAATAAATAGACGAGTTTAGATTTTTGTTTGTTAAGTCAAATGTTGATGTTATTTGTTTTTCCGAAACGTGGTTTCTGTCTGATATGTCTGATACTGTAGTTTCTTGTGATGGTTATAATCTGTTTCGTAGTGATCGTGAGGGCCATGCAGGGGGTGTGGCAATTTACTTAAATAACAAATTAAAGGCTAAGCTTATTTGTAAGAATAATGAGGGAAGTGCAATTGAGTACCTCTTTTTCGAAATTAGTGGTTCTAAGCATGAGCACAAATTAATCCTAGGCTGTGTCTATCGTCCTCATCGTAGCATAGATTACTGTGATTTTGTCTCTGTGTTGTCTGATTTGACCGTAAAGTATAATGATGTAATAATTATGGGCGATCTTAATAGCAATATTCTAACTGAAAATCACCTAAGTAACTCTATGGAATCGCTTGGCTTAGAGCTAGCTAATCAAACCAATCCAACACATTTTACTAGTACTTGTAGAATTTTACTTGACGTAATATTTGTAAATAACACCAATAAAATCCTATTATATGACCAGCTCACTGTGCCAGGTTTTTCAAAGCACGACCTCCTTTTTATGACGTATGATATATATTTGAATGTTAGTGAATGTACCATCACTTTTAGAGACTATATAAATTTAGACTAAGACCATTTAAATGTTGAATTTTGTAATTATGACTGGAATGCAATCCTATATTTGACGTCAGTTAATTCACATGTTGAACAACTGCAAGCTAACATATTAAGCTTGTTCAATTCATGTGTTCCGATAAAAACTAAAGTTATTAAACCGAGGGAGAAACCTTGGTTAAATGATAGGATAAAATCAGCAATAGCTCGGCGAAATACTGCTTTTAAAAAATGGAAGAGGTTTAAAACAACAATTCTTTATTCAGAGTTTATGCATATGAGAACAAATGTTGTGAAGCTGATAAAGAACGCCAAATGCTCATTCTACAGTGCAAAGTTCGTGAAAACTGTATATACACGTGAAAGATGGAGAGACCTTAAAGGACTTGGGATAGGGAAACAAAAGACTTCACCCCATGTTGAGACTGATGTACACAAGCTAAATGAAAAATTTGTGCAATGCCAAGTACCTGAAACTACGTCTAATACCTATATTGATTGTGTACCTTATAACAACTGTGATAGTAGTTTTAATTTTGCATGTGTTAGTCAATGTGATGTTTTAGCGTCTATTTTACATGTTAAATCTAACGCAGTAGGCCTGGATAAAGTAAGTCCAACATTTTTGAAAATTATCTTACCTGAAATTCTACCTCATATTACCCACATTATAAATACCGCCCTGACTACCTCGGTTTTTCCAGAGAGTTGGAAAGTGGCAAAAATACTGGCTACTCCAAAAACTAATGGAGACTTTCGGCCAATTTCAATTCTACCATTTATTGCAAAGGTTTTCGAGAATTTGATGGCCAGTCAAATTAACGATTTTATGCTTAGCAACCACCTTCTGAGTGATAATCAGCATGGAGTCCCTCAGGGATCAGTTCTTGGTCCATTGTTATATTCTATTTATTTAAATGATCTCCCAGATGTTTTGTCAGAGTGTGTAGTTCATATGTATGCTGATGATGTTCAAATGTATGTCTATCGTCCATTGTCCAAAATTAAGGAATGTGTTACTGTGTCCAACAGTGAGTTATCTAAAGTTAGTGAGTGGTGAAACAAGAATGGACTAGGCTTAAATTCGATAAAATCGAAATGTGTTGTAATATAAAAAAAAGCATTAGAAACAGGAGAATTGCCAAAATTAAAAATTGAGAATAATGCAATAGACTACTGTATCTCACACAACACTTTCTCCCTACGCATATTAGACTTTTAATAGCTAAGATCTGTTTGACTCCCTGTCTCTTCTATGGAGTGGAAATTTTTGGCAACTGTGATGCAGCTAGCAAACACAAGCTGAATGTAGCCTTCAACAACATATCTAGATACGTTTTTGGCCTAAAGTCAACTGACCATGTTTCAAATTACTCCAAAAAGCTTTTTGACCTAAATTTAGATAGTTGGATACAACATAGAGCATTGATATTTCTACATAAGCTTATTAGTACCAAAGAACCAAAGTACCTGTATGAAAAACTGGAATTCTCAGCATCACGACGTACTAATAATATTGTCTGCTTAAGACATCGATTATCCTCATCCGAAAAACATTTTTATATATATGCTGTTCGCCTATGGAACAATCTGCCGCATGATGTAAAGACAATTAGAAGCGCACCTCAATTTCGAGTTAAACTATTTGCACACTTCCAAAATAATAGATTTTTTTTTTTTTTTTTTTTTTTTTTTTTTTTTTTTTTTTTTTTTTTTAAAATGTGGTTTTTGGGTTTTTGGTTCCCCCCTCCGGGGAAATTGGGGCCTAACAGTAAAAGCTTAGCACATATATAATCTACCGTAATCTACTAAAAATATAAATTTCTTTTTCACAATGTTTTTTTCTTAATGTTAATGTGTCACTTACTTAGATTTAAGGATTCAATTTGAATTTTCGTATTTTGTGAATTTTTATTTGTATTTTTGTGACTAGTGCCCTAATCATAAGTTTTAAACAACTTGTAGCACTAGGAAGTAAGTAAGTAATAATAAATAAAAATAAATAAATAAAAAATGAATGCGGACGATGAGCTGGTGTCTATTGATGTTCAAGGATTCCATGGCAACAATAATGAGATCATTTTAAAAGAAATAGCTATAGCATTTAAAAATGGTTAGAACTCAAACGATTGTTTCCTTATACACCCACCATATGATTATCTTAAATTGGATAAAAAAACACGCAAGACAGTCAACTGGCTAACACGAAATCATCATAAAATTTACTGGAATGATGGCTCCAATTAATTCAATCTAATCAGAAAACTTCTGCGACAAATAACTATGGGGAAGAATATCATCCTATGCAAAGGGGCTGCTAAAAAACATTTCCTAAGAGGCTACCTAGGTGCTGGGGCAGGAGCATTGTATGACATTGGGGAGTATTTCCCTTGCCCTTAATTGAAAGCAATGGGGGCAAGGTGCAGCACCACACCACTCTTTTGCTCTTTTTATCAACGGCAGCAGCAGCAGCAGCGACGAGGACAACAACAACAACAACAACAACAGCAGCAAAAGAGCGGCATTGTGTGCGCTTTAAAAAATGCTGAAAATATTCTGAAATTTTATCTGGGGAAAAACCAACAACAAAAAATTCCATTTTAAAAAATGGTAATAAATGAGAAGAAAGCCAATTATATTTTTTGATATTTTATTTTTATTTTAAAAAAATGTATTTTGCATAAAAATCTTGAAAAATAAAAAATTTTATACTAAATTTAAAAAATTATTTTTTTTTTTGTTTTTACAATTATTTATATTATTTATTAATCTCTCAATGTTGAGGCAACAACATGCCAACAGACATGATCAACTATTCTCACGATCTATTGCATCATTTAATGAAATTGCAAATTTATGTGGAACCCCCACAGCGATATTCCTAGTTAAGGGTCATTAACACTTGCCCAACAACACATGCATCCAAACAACAAATGGGTTGAATACCTGCAATGTATCTATCGAAATGAACACATCGACCCACAAAACGACCCTTAGCCAAGCGTGTGACAGAATTTTCCAAAATCAAAAAACCGGTTCCTTTTCACCACTCGCATACACACACACACTGACCGGAGACATCAAACACTCACCCAACAACACATGCAACCAAACAATTGGGTGAATACCTGCTAAGGCTCGCAACCAGACGCGTGGGCATCGATCCCAAAACCGATCCTCAGCCTAGCGTGTGACAGGGAGAACACATCGACCCACAAACGACCCTTAGCCAAGCGTGTGACTTTATTTAACAACAAAACGGTGAAAACAAACTCGTGCACCCATAAACAATCACCCCACCCCCAAATTGTGCTTGAATCAATAAGCGGCAAGAACAATCATATTTCCATTGATCAACACATGAGATCCCTAAACAATAAATTAACCAATTAACGACCCTCAAACTCCCCCCACCCCTGCTATGGACCGCCACCAGACGCTTGAGCGTCGAACCAAAAACCGATCCTCAGCCTAGCGGGTGACTTTATTTAACAACAACACACTGACCGATGACAACAAAACACGTGCAACCATAAAAACAACCCCCGCAGTCGAACAATTGGAGCAAAACACCTATGTAAGAACATTGGATGCTGCTCACCCTCACACAACCAAAACAAAATTTCCCACGATAGAAAATAACCACATGGCGAGACACGTGGCAAAAAAAAAAAAATAGCCATATACCGAGAACACCTGCACCCCCAAAACAATAAATTATACCATTAACGATTACCCCCAGTGATCCAAAAAAAATAAATTATACACTTAACGATCGCCCCCGTGATCCCAAAACAATTAAAGTATTCCCCCTCTCCCAAATTGTGCCAGCTTCAGGGGCGGCAAGATCAATCATGTTCACACACCTGCACCCCAAAACAATTAAAATATTCCCCCTCCCCCAAATTCTGCCAGCTTTCTGACACATGGTCATTAATTACCTAATTTATGAGCCATTAAATTGACACTAACTACCATACCCCACCTGTCAAAATTGACATGATATATGGCCCATTAAAAAATCTCCCCCACCTCCAATCTGTGTTTCAATCCCTATATTACCACTACTATTAAATGTACACATTTACTCTTCATACTCTAGAATTTTGCATAGATATACCTTGTTATCCTTATCTACACATAGTATTTTAGTGACTGTCTAGTCACTGTAAAGTAATTTTAAATATACTGTTAACCGCTCTTCCCACTCTTGCAGCCTCCCAGAATGTGCTGTTAAAGCGTTCTGCTGTTAACCAGAATGTGCTGTTATAGCGTTCTGCTGTTAACCGTCGAGCGGTGCTGTAAAGAGCGCATGGCCACTGTTACTCCCAAAATGTGCTGTTATGTTAATAACATAAATTAACTTTTCCTTTGTTTAAATGTATTGCCTTTGCCAAATCAACATCACATATTCATTCTGCGTTATTGCGTTGAAATCAATATCGATAGCAAACACACTGTGGTGTGAATGTTGCATTAAATGCACACATTTACTCTTCATACTCTAGAACTCTACATAGATATACCTTACTATCCTTATCTACACATCCCATTTTAGTCACTGTGTAGTCCCTGTAAAGTAATTTTAAATATACTGTTAACCGCTCTTCCCACCCTTGCAGCCTCCCGGAATGTGCTGTTAAAGCGTTCTGCTGTTAACCAAAATGTGCTGTTATAGCGTTCTGCTGTTAACCGTCGAGCAGTGCTGTTAAGAGCGCATGGCCACTGTAACTCCCAAAATGTTCTGTTATGTTAATAACATTAATTAACTTTTCCTTTGTTTAAATGTATTGCCTTCGCTAAATCACAAACACATATGCCCAAATTCTCAACGCGCAGCCGCCCACCAACAACAACAACCGCAATTAAACGCGCAGTCGCCGCTTACCTGCAGAGACATTTCTTGTTAATTCCAGTGGAGTGCAGTGCATCACAGTGGGACACAACAACAAGCAAAAAAAAAAAAAATATTTTTAAAAAAAAAAAAACAAAAAAAAAAAAATAAAAATATAAATTTTTATTTTTTTTAGTTTTGCACGTAAGTAACACGCTTACGTCATTTCGTTGCGCTATGCAAAAACGTGAAACGTAATATTTTTTGGCACCCCCTTGTTTTTTTTTTTCAGCTATTTTATAGCTAGTGTTCGTATTTTGCGTGTTTTTTGTGTTTTTTGGCCCTTTGCTGCCAGTCTTCCATTTCAGATCGTTCTCTTGCCGCCTGGCACTGTCCTGGTTTAAATTTCGCTTCGGTTTTTTTTTGGGGACAACTGGAGAAGGAGTTTTTTCTTTTACGGCAATATTGTAATATTGAGTACAATAGACTGCACTACATTATATATAATATATCATATTATATTATATAAGTTACGGCCAGCCATTGGCCAGCGAGGGAGCATCCCTCTGATTTTACCTAGTTGACACGATCTGCATTCCTTTGTGGTTCCTTAACCCCTCGTTCCCAATTCCAAGAAATACACGATCGACTGCGAGGTTAACGTTATAATATTAATTTTATTGAATGAGGCAATTTCTGTCCGGTCTCGTTGCTGGTCTGAATGGGATTGAAAATTAAAGAATAAAATCTAACTAAACTACCCGTAGTCGGTTGACCAGGCCGCTGCTCCAGAGTCCCGCGGCGTCATCATATTTCGGTGCGCGCCCGTTGGCGCTGAGTCAGCAAAACGTTGCAGTCGTTTCGCCACATCCGTTTGTTTACGTTGAGCCGGCACATTGTTGCCGCTTACGCTGCAACTCGATCAGCTCAATTGGTTGTTGTTGGCCAGCACATTGTTGTGGAAGTGCTTGGCGCTGCAATCTTATACTGTGGGGTCATGAAGGGAATGGCGGGGAAGTTGAGAGTTGGGAGGCGACAGCGGGTTGTTAACTCTTCCCTCCTTCAAGATCTGCGTCCCGCAGATCAATGAGCCTTGGGTAGCTCATTACCGGCCTGCGGTCTCAGGTCCGTGGCTGCATCCGTGATCCTGGGGATCCCTCTGGTGGATGTTAATTTGCTCCATAGTAAGTATATTAGGGAGAGTGCAACCAGGGTCAACAATATTTCCGAGACGAAGGAGAGGAGTAGTCTGCCGGTCATGCTCGACATCTTACGTAGATTCTGCAAGCTGAACTCGTGGACGTATTCCAGCGACAATTGGTAATTAGCGGCTGTTACATGTGACAAGACGGCTGGCATGGCCATTAGATGATTTGCCGTGTAACTGCTATAGTTTCGACCACCAATTACTACAGTTTCGTTGTCGAATTGCAAGACAAATGACCCCGTCAGTTGGTACCGCTTCGGAGTAGTTGTCACCGTTCCATTGAAGTTGGTTAGCAGTATCGTCCCGTCTTCGATGAGCTTGATTATTTCCTGCTCGTTCCTTAAATAAGTACAAGCGGCTGGACCCCCCTTCAACAACCGGGGAATGCAAGTTCCCTCCTCCAATTTTAATAGGTCCCTTTCCCGGCAAACAGTGGTATTGCCTATCGAGGAACAAGCGCCTATGACGGCGTAAGTCTCGCTGGCATCCATTGCCAGTTTGTTGTGCTCCAGCACTACTTGTTCCCGTCGATGACCGTCGGGTAGAGGAGCATCAGCCGGTACTGTTTCTGCGTCACTTTGGGCAGTGCCAAGATGTACAGTAGCAATGTTCCGTGTTGGTCAAGATGGAAGGTCGGGAGAATTCCACAGCTTCGATGGCGTTTTGGTACGGGAGGCTGTCGACTTCAGCCAGAATGGCCTCGATCTCCCCATGGTCCAGAAGGTTGGAGTTAATTACCCCGGTCTTAGCCAGCTGGCAAGCTCTAGTGACCTCGGCGACCTGGTTGGCTAGGATGATGGCTTTGTGCAAGAGCGTTGTAGTGGCATGAAGATCCTCGTCTAGTGCGTTCACCCTTGTAACGACGTTATTAAGTTGCTGGATCGACTCATGCGTGGAGTCGAAGAGTCTCGAATTGATCCTTATCTGTTGATCGTTGTTTTTACTGACCACATCTTGTGACTCCAGAATGGCGTTCCAGTCCGCCGCATCGGGTGATCCAGCGACCCATTTCCAGGCGTATCCTATCCAGTCTATGGACCGTGGCCTTCGCTGTGGAGCGCTGGTCATCCTGTTGATGCCTTCGGCCGCATCCTCCAGGTAGTGCGTCGCCAAGGCTCCGATTCTCCGATCCGTCATCACGGCCGTTTCCTCCATTAGGTTGCCGATAAGTTGTTGCATTTTTTCCAGGTCGATGATGTGGGCGAGCTTAAACACCCCGTTGATCCTCCAGATCACGCCTTGTTGCAGGGGGATGACGGGCGAATCATATTTGAAAATATGAACGGCACTCGCAATGTGGAACAAAGCCACGCTTGCGAAATCAGGGGAGAAATACGGAAGAACGAGGAGATTTTATAGTCAAATTTGTCTTTGATTTATATGCCTTCATGTGTTTAAGAACAGAATTTGTATACTAATTCTAAGTGTTTTTGTGTGTATAATTTGTGATTGTGTTTTTTTTGTTGGTGTTTTACTTTTGTTTGTGTGTTTTTCGGTGTGTAGTGTGGTTTGTAAAAAATAAAAAGATATTTAACGGACTTTCAAAATGGGAGGTTGTGTGTGTGGTAACTTGTGTTCTATTTTGTATTTTTGTTTTAATAGAAAAAATAATGAAATGCACTCAGTCGTCCACCTGGGGAAGTGAAACGTTGTCCTTATTTTTCCCAGACCCCTTTTTCTTATTAATTTTAACAAATTAGTTCCTTACGTCCGATTTATGGAAAACTTTCCCCGATCCAGTACTAAATGTGACTTCTCTGTCCTCCTGCACCACCTCGGCTCTAAATCGCGGTTTTTATTTTGTCTTGATTTTCTTGTTGGCCACGAATACCGTGTCTCCCGGTTGTAAGCAACAGGTTGAGATCTGGCCTTATTATGGTTCTTGGGAACCGTAAAATAGTGAAGCCCCTCTACCAATTTTTCCTCAAATGCATCGCTGACTTAGATACCAAAGGGAAGAGGTTGACAAAATTGGTGAATTTGTCAATGCAACTCAAATAAATTCTCTTTTCCAATGTAAATACATCGATATGGAGAATTTCGCAAGGGTAGTTCGGAATCGGGGTCGGTTGCAAACTATTCCACAAAACAAAACAAAAACAATTAACTTTAGCTGAATATGCGTATTCGAGCGATATGTTAACAAAAAAGCAACACAAGGAACAATATTTGGCGCCGACAAAAAGGAAAAAACAAAAATGAGTTTTACGCTAGAATTTAACAACATCAAGAAGAAAAGCTACCAACCAATTTATTGCAAGCATTCAATTTGCAATTTATGAATTTTTGTTTCCTGTAAATATGGGAAAATACAATAATAAAAAAAAAAGAAGAAATAACTGGGCGAAAGAAGAAGCGACGGTGTCTATCAGGGATTGAAGTTTAGCCCCGTCCTTGGTTCCATACTCTAGGTATGGTACACTGGAGAGGCATCTGTCATAAAATTCGCCCCTTCCCCTTCTATGCGAGTGGGTACCTCGTGCGAGTTATCCCCGCCTTCACCCTGCGACGGCAGTTCGACTGCTCCCTCGTCATCGTGACTACCTTGCTCATAGGCGGATTCGTGTAGAGGCTCTTGACTGAACCCCTCCGAACCCGAAGTTAGAGAAGGCACAGTTGACTGGAGGTGATACAACCTCTGAGCCTTTCGGAAAGGGTTGGGTGGACCATTCGAGGCTCTCTTGGCACCAGAGCCGTCGCCCTGTTGGGCACTAAACCCAGAACGGTACGATTGCCCTGATTGGTTTGACTCCATCTTGATAGCCGGTCTTGGACCCTGGAATCTAGGTGCGTACTGGGGGCTCCTACTAGGACCTGGGTTGTACGCGGGCCTCATAGGTGGTCCGGCTTGAGGCTGGAACGCGTTATGAAATCTAGGGGCAATTGCAAGCTGATAAACGGGCCGGTAAAATTGAGAAGGTTGTGAGGACCTGTTGGCATAGGGTGCCTGGTTGTAGCTAGCCCTCGAGACGACGTTTTGTAATTCCAGGCAAAATGAGTACGCTTCCGGCAAATCCTTAGGGTTACGAACCACTAATAATTTGGAGAATTCTCCATTAACGCCTTGAATATAGACGTCCAAAGCCTTGTCCCTATATGTCTCAATGAGAGCACTAACGACGTCAGGGGCGCGATTTCCACTCTTGAGAGCGTTCAAAATGAGCGAGAAGTGGTTGTTCACTTCCATATAGTATTCGTCTAAAGGCCTATCCCCCTGAGTCATACGATTAAGCTGGTGCTCTAGGGTGCGTACGTCTCTCTTATCCGCATAGTAGAGTGCAAGGACACGCTTGACCTCTTGCCAATCGTCGTCCTGGACATTATGAGAAACCAATGTCACATCGGCGTTCCCTCTTATCTTCTGTCTTATATGCAACACTATTGATCTATACAAGGGCTTATTTTTGATGATTTCGTAATCATTCAAAATGGCCTGTGCCCTGTTGACCCATGAAACATACCCCCCATGTTGCCCCTCAAAGGGTTGCAACTCCTTGACGCAATCCGGAAGGGTTGAGGTTTCCTTCAACTCATACTCGTTGCGAGCACGGGTCAAAGGCGCGAACTGGACTCCAACAGGATTGCGACTTTCTAGGTCTCCTTCCAGGGTGACCACCCTATCACTAACCTTTTTAACATCATCTTTAACCCCTGCCACCTGAACAATCAAGGTGTTCAGAGAGTCGTTAAACTTGTTTAAAGTTTCCTTAATTTCTTCCATCTCTGAAAGAGAATAGAGCAATTTACTGTAGGGTGTTCGGATTCTTAAGAAGTCGTGTGTGAAGAAGGAAAGAGGATAATTACTTCCCCGGACGTAGGAACGCAAATGAAGATTTCAACAAAAATTAAAAAGGGAAAAATTTTTACTTTTAATATTTTTAATTCGGTTTTCAAGTTTTGATTCGATAATTGTTTTAATTTCTTAAGGGTATCTGGTTGGGAAAAAATTTTATTTCGCAGGACTTGAAACGTTTCACTTACCCGCGGTAACGGCCTTCCTGTGCTAGGGACCTTGTCCCTTGGTCTGCCTTTTGTAGGTGTCTCCTTACAGTTCGAAGATTCTGACGAAGAAAGAAGATAGCTTTAATAATGGGTTTATAACTTTTGTTTTTTGGTTTTTCTTTTTTATTTTTTTATTAATTAAAAAAAAAAAAATTTTTGTAGCAGTGTGTGATATATCGATTGGGTAATTTAATTTTAGTTTCGCAATTTTGTTTCTAATTTTTGTGCAACTTACTACTAAGATTTTGATTTTTTTTCTTGTATGCAATTATTTTTCGTTGTATGCAATTTCCTTAAATTCTAAAAAAAACATTTTGTTTAAATTTTTTGCACTGGGCCCGATGGTCCGTATTTGTCCGTTTTGGCTGTTCGCCTACTAAGGTACGGTTGCCACACAACCCACTAGGCGGCTTTTTCGAGTGCATTCCACACTGCTTAGCGTATCTAGCAGGCTACCACTCACATATTTTCTGCTCCTATTTTTTTTGAGCATAATGAACTTATCATTTTCTTGCATTTTATTTATTGTTTTGTAATTTTTCTCGATTTTATTAATTTATTTACGCATTTTCGCACCCGCGAGTTGGCATATACAGCCGATTCGCCGCGGTGGGTAACGTTTAAAAATTTTTTCACAGATTAATTTTATTGAAACCAACTTTTTGCGCTCGTGGGAGGTATCACTGGTTATTGCAAATCGTGTCCCCCACCGCAGCGGGTAGTTGATTTTTCTTTTATTTTATTAATTTTTGCACACACTTCTACAGCACTTTTTCTTTTTATTTTCTCCCTTTTCATTGGATAAATTTGGACACATTTTTTTCTCAATTCGACATATTCACACACTTCCACAACTTTTTCTTTTTTTTACACTTAACTAATGCCGGGTCCAACCGGCTGCTCGGGCGCCAGTTACGGCCAGCCATTGGCCAGCGAGGGAGCATCCCTCTGATTTTACCTAGTTGAGACGATCTGCATTCCTTGTTGGTTCCTTAACCCCTCGTTCCCAATTCCACGAAATACACGGTCGACTGCGAGGTTAACGTTATAATATTAATTTTATTGAATGAGGCAATTTCTGTCCGGTCTCGTTGCTGGTCTGAATGGGATTGAAAATTAAAGAATAAAATCTAACTAAACTACCCGTGGTCGGTTGACCAGGCCGCTGCTCCAGAGTCAGCAAAACGTTGCAGTCGTTTCGCCACATCCGTTTGTTTACGTTGAGCCGGCACATTGTTGCCGCTTACGCTGCAACTCGATCAGCTCAATTGGTTGTTGTTGGCCAGCACATTGTTATGGAAGTGCTTGGCGCTGCAATCTTATACTGTGGGTCATGAAGGGAATGGCGGGGAGGTTGAGAGTTGGGAGGCGACAGCGGGTTGTTAACTTATATATAGTTATATATAGTTGTATGCATATATTGTACGCAATTTATCAGTGTCCAAAGAAAAATATTTCTCCTCTCGTTTAGTTCAATTGTACCGGATTGAATTTGGAACCATTGGCAAGCAGAGGCAGACGATGGAGAACCGGTGTATGCGGAAGCCTGGCGGACCAAATGGCTAAGCCAAAACATTAAACATACCTTATTCAAACATTCTCTCTTTATCTCATTTATCTTATTTCTCTGCACCAGGAAATGAGTAGCTCCAACACAGCACCAAAGGTTTCGGAACCACAAACCGGAAATGCTCCTGAACCTCGAGGAGGGAACAACGCGGTACCGGATGTGAACAATGTTAAGCTCTCTGCTGCTTCGGGGAAGAAACCCACCAGCCAGCAACCAGCGGCTGGGACCTCTTCCAACGCAGTCGCAGAGAGTGAGATTGTTTGCAGCAGGGCCGTGGTGTATACCAGACGCGACCCAACCAAGGTCGGACTCGAGGGTCAGAAGAAGGCGCATAGGATCCTTAAACGTCTGGCCACCAACCCAATCAGGATGGACCAGACGTCGAAGGAGGACTATGCAATAATACAAGAGGATATAGCCTGGGCAAGGAAGGTTATACCAAATTTCTCCTTAGAGATGACCGCACCCAGACAGGTATTTGCCGCAGCCAACATTCCGGCACCTAATGGTACCCAACCGGGTACCAAAGTGCAAACATCATCGAAGAGGGACCGGTCCATGGATGATCAGCAACCGCTGGCATCCAAAAAACCGAAAACTCATGGAGTCCCACTTCGAGTCTCTTTCGCTGAGGTGGCGAAAAACAAAAAAATCGTGGGTGTTCTGGACGAGGGACACCCGTTCGGTGCGATCCCACTTCACCAGTGGAAGTGAATTGAGGCGGCAACCAGCCGCGTCGCTTTGGATGTACTCTTGGAGAACCCAGGGACACCTCCAGGCTGCCAAGTCATAGGATGGTTCCAGAGGAACATCCGGCTGGTAGCCTGTGAGGATGAAAGATCTGTGGATCTCTTCAGGGCCGCCATCAGCAGAATCGGAGAAGTATATCCTGGGGCAAGACTCAAGGTGGTCGATGCCAGGGACATACCATCCTGTCCGAGGGCAAGAGTATGGCTACCCGTTTACCCAACGGAGCCAGAAAAAATTTTACAGCTGATAAGGACCCAAGCGCCCCTACCAGCAATTGGAGGGTGGTCAGAGTGGAGCGCTCAACCAGGGCAACCACTCTGGTCACCTTCCAGATTGATAAAGAATCCGCTGAGTACCTAACCAGGTGCGACGCGAATCTGAAATACGGTTTCCAGCGGGTTCATATGAAAGTCTGCAAAACAGACACTAAAGCGCTTGCCGACCTCATAGCTAGCGCTGAAGAAGTGGCCCACGACGACCTCCAGTTAGATGAAGCGATGGATGCTGAGCGTACCCCTTCAGAAGAGGAGCGCTGTGGCTACATCTCTGAGGGGTCTGATTATGGACCATCTTTCGGGCGCCTGTACAGCGAACAAGAGCTTTTCCAACCGGATGAACTCGATGACACGCTGACGGAGGACGATGCTCTCTCACAAAATGGTGAAGGTACTCCAAATAAACCTTCACCACTGTAAAGCAGCAACCGCTGCTCTTCTACTTCGCCTTTCCTCGGGCGAGGTAGATATCGTACTTGTCCAAGAGCCGTGGATTTCTGGAGACAGAATCAACGGCTTGAGGACACCCAAGTACAAACTTTCCCACACCATGGGTAAGGGTAAGATTCGCACATGTATTTTAACCAAAATACACTATAATACACTTTTACTTCCTCAATTCAGCGATGGAGACATCACAACTGTCAGCCTGGAATTGAGGAGTTCGACCATCAGGCTGGCATCTTTCTACCTGGCTCACGATAGCGAGGACCTTCCACCAACTAAGCTACTCCAAGACCTCATTGGAAACACCACACATAACACTAACCTCTTATTAGGAGGCGATGCCAACTCACACCACACAGTATGGGGCAGCACTAACATAAACGAACGAGGTGAGTCTCTCTACAATTTCCTTCTGCAAACAAACTTGCATATAGCCAACAGGGGTACTACCCCTACTTTTATAACAAAAACTAGGAGAGAGGTATTAGACATCACTCTCAACTCCGATGGACTCTATGAAAACCCAAGAAAATTCAGAACCCAAAAAAGACAAACTGGGAAGTGCACAATAAACTCCTGACCCGAATGCTTGAAGTGTCCCCACCGTTCACACCAAGTACAGAAAAACAAATAGACGAGCTTGTAGAAACGCTTACTACAGCTTACAAAAACTCATTCGATAGCGCCTGCCCCCCTAGGAAGACAAAGTCCACCTTCAAACCACCTTGGTGGTCTGCAGAGCTCGAAAAGCTCAGAAAAGAATTCAGGCTCACTTTTAACGTAGCCAAACACAACGACCAAACAACCGATTGGGAGTTGTACAAACAAAAACTAAGTACATACAAAAAAGCTATCAGACGGGCCAAACGTACATCTTGGGCCCTTTTCTGCAGCAACATAGAATCAACCTCTGACGCATCTCGTCTCAGGAAAATCTTGGCAAGTTCACCAGTATCGCCAGGGTTACTGCTAAAAGCAGACGGAACCTCGACTGACTCCAGCGAGGAATCTCTAGACCTTCTATTGTGCACTCACTTTCCTGAATGCTCCATAAACCCATCACAGACCGATGAGCCAGCCGACCTACCCGGAACTTACAATAAGAATATAGTAACAGCCGCCAGAATTAAATGGGCCATCGACTCGTTCGAGCTCTTTAAGTCACCGGGGCCTGATAACGCATTTCCTGCACAATTACAACACACAATTGAGCACACAATAAACTGGCTATACACTATTTTTGTCAGCTGCCTTAAATTTAATTATATCCCCATTAGTTGGAGGGAAACTAAAGTAGTCTTTATACCAAAGGCTGGCAAACCATCACATGTAAAACCGAATGACTATAGGCCAATCAGCCTATCTTTATTCCTTCTCAAAACCTTAGAGAGACTTATTGACACCTATCTAAGGCAGACAATAAACCCCTCTCTTTTAGCACAAACACAACATGCGTACAACAAGGGAAGGTCAACAGAAACCGCCCTACACTCTCTAGTCTAAAAGATCGAGAAATCTCTTGTAATAGGAGAGTACTCTCTAGTCGCAGTCCTCGACATAGAGGGTGCTTTCAATAACGTCCAACCTAGAGCCATCACCTCTGCCTTGGCAAATGTGGGAGCGGATACGCCTCTGATAGGGTTCATCGATAAACTGCTAACCAGCAGGTCGGTGTACTCGAATCTTGGAGGCATTACCGCTCGCAAATTTGTAAGTAGAGGTACTCCGCAAGGAGGACGCTGACGACATTGCAACTTTTAAATGTGGACTTTTTCCACAGACGCTGTGTGAGCTCATGCAGACCGGACTGACAACACTAGCTCAGTGGACGACAACTTGCGGTCTGGGAGTAAATCCAGACAAAACGGAACTAGTACTCTTCACCAGGAGATACAAAATTCCCAATCTCATCCCTCCTAAAATCAACGGAGTGAGCCTACATTTTGGGGACAATGCCAAATACTTGGGAGTCGTTCTAGATAAGAAGCTACTCTGGAATGACAACATAACTGACCGCATAAAAAAGGCAACAACTGCTCTTTTCTCATGCAAAAGGGCTATAGGCCGGAAGTGGGGTTTTTCCCCATATATAGTACACTGGCTCTACACAGCCGTGGTACGCCCTATACTCCTATATGGGTCACTAGTATGGTGGCCAGCACTCGGGAAACAATTCGTCCTGAACAACCTAAACAAAGTACAGAGAAGTGCTGAAATATGTATGAGCGGCGCGCTCCGAACCACACCAACGGAAGCGCTTAACATCATTTTTCCATAAATATCTACACAGATGGCTCTAAGCTCGATGAAAAAGTAGGAGGGGGTGTTTTCTCCCCCAACCTAGACCTAAACCTATCGTTCCGCCTTCCTGACCACTGTAGTGTGTACCAAGCGGAGGTGGTGGCCATCCAGGAAGCTGCCACCTACCTCAGCAAACTTATAGTCAAGAAAGGAAACGTATTTATCTACTCGGATAGTCAAGCGGCCCTTAAGGCGCTTGACTCACACAAAAATAACTCTAAAACACTAACTGAATGTCGCTTATCCCTTAACGAGATTGGCCGACACTTCAGTATTCACCTGAATACTACTCATTTCCATAGATGGAAATGAGTCTGCGGACAAACTGGCCAGACTAGGCACTACCATCGAGCTCCTTTCAGAGAAGAGCACGATAGGGATGCCTATAGCTACCTACAAGCTTTAAATAAAAAACGAAACACTACGTCTTGCAAATGACAGGTGGAAAAACCTTTTCTCGTGCTCAGTAGCAAGACTTACGTGGCCAACATTCAATCTAAAACGCACTAACACACTTTTGCGTTATAGCAGGGAACACATAGCACTTCTTGTGGGAGCCCTAACGGGCCACTGTCTCATTGGCAGACACGCAGTACGCCTAGGCGTAGCATACCATGACTTCTGTAGAAGTTGTAAATATGAAGAAGAGGAGGAGAAGACTTAGAACCCTAGGTCAACCTTTCTTTACCAATCTCTCGGAGATGTCCGAGATAGAGATCCCAGCTCTAATACACTTTATTCTGTCCACACTATGGTTCAGTATTGACCCCCCTCGGGATTAAAGGGTTAACGGGGAATATATGGCATCGCAACGGGCCCATGAGGCCTAAGTGGGAGAGCGACTTGTCGCTCTCAGCCATCGCAACCTAACCTAACCTAACCTATGCCCAAATTCTTTGATTTAACGCATTAAAACCACATTGTGTTAGTGAACACATCCATTCTGCGTTATTGCGTTGATATCGATAGCAAACGCACTGTGGTGTGAATGTTGCATTAAATGTACACATTTACTTTTCATACTCTAGAATTCTTCATATATATAACTTACTAAACTTATCTACTCATCGGTTTTAAGTCACTGTCTAGTCCCTGTAAAGTAAATTTAAATATACTCTAACCGCTCTTCCCACCCTTGCAGCCTCCCCGGCAATGGATTAGTTTAGACCCGTGGTATGCTTAAGAAATTCAAATTTTCCATTAATTGGGAAGCTAGGTGAAATGGTATAGCCTAATGAGGTCGTAGAGTACAATATAAAGTTTTAAATAGTAAATCTTTGTATGGAGTCAATCTCTGCTGTTAAATTCGACAACTTTCGACAAAGGTGGATGAACATTGCCGTAATGGATTAGCTTAGACCCGTATTATGCTTTAGATATTGAAATTTTCCATAAATTGGGAAGCTGGGTGCAATGGTATAGCCTAATGAGGTCGTAGAGTACAATATAAAGTTTCAAATAGTAAATCTTTGTGTGGAGTCAATCTCTGCTGTTAAATTCGACAGCTTTCGAACCAGGTGGATGAACTTATTATGATTCAGATATTGAAATTTTCCATAAATTGTGAAGCTGGGTGCAATGGTATAGTTTAATGAGGTCGTAGAGTACAATATAAAGTTTTAAATAGTAAATCTTTGTTTGGAGTCAATCTCTGCTGTTAACTTCGACAACTTTCGACCCAGGTGGATTAAAATAGCCGTAAAGGATCAGTTTAGACCCGTATTTTGCTTTAGATATTCAAATTTTCCATAAATTGGGAGGCTAGGTGCAATGCTATAGGCTAATGAGTTCGTAGAGTACTATATAAAGTTTAAATAGTAATTCTTTGTATGGGGCCAATCTCTGCTGTTAAATTCGACATCTTTCGACCCAGGTGGATGAAAATAGCCGTAATGGATCAGTTTAGACCCGTATTATGCCTTAGATTTTAAAATTTTCCATAAATGGGAAAGCTAGGTGCACTGGTATAGCCTAATGAGGTCGTAGAGTACAATATAAAGTTTTAAATAGTAAATCTTTGTGTTGTGTCGGGGGTGGACTGGCTGGTAATTCCAATCTTCTCTCAATTCCCGCTGTAGTGGGGGTTGGAGTTGTAGGGGGCTTCTTTTCTTCCTTCAAGGTTGAAAATAAGTAGATGTGGGGAGTTTTCCTTTAAACTTAACAACGTGGTTTATTCAACTGTTTACTTTGCGTGTACAACACAGTACAACACTAAAAAAAAGCCCGGCATAAGACCCATAAATTATGATAAAAGACACCTTTGTAAGCATCACCTCATACCCAGTTTTTCAATAGCACCCTCGGTTCGCGTTTAATGGGTACTTTTGTACTTGCAACACACAACGACAACAATTTTAACTAAGTTTTTAATGGCTTAAGATAAAATTCTCCAAAATTCAGCAAATGTGGACAGGGTCATTGGGAACGACATGTGAAAAATTCACTTAATTCGCGCAAACGGTTAAGGTACCTCCAGAAGGAGTTAAACCTTCTTTCTTCAATATATTTAAAAGCGCATTTGAAGCGGTGCTACCCATCAAAATTTTTTGTTTTCCGTATAACTCCGCTATCGTTCATCCGATCTTCATAGTTCCTTTGGCGAGTCGATAAATAATCATGATTACAAAATATCTCTAGAAGGTACAAACCATCTATCTGTAAAACTGTGGGAGATATGAGTTTTTTCAAAATTGCTGGGGCGGAAGGGGGCGTGGCAACTTGTGACATAAAAATTTTCTGCCGGCAACTACAAGAAGTATTTGTCCCATACAAGTCAAATCTCTGTCTCTTACCATGTCAGAGATCTGTACTTTTACAGGTTAATGGACATATTTACATACTACGTTTAAGCTATGCTCATTTTGCAAAATCGTTTCATGAAATCTTTGTTTGGAGTCAATCTCTGCTGTTAACTTCGACAACTTTCGACCCAGGTGGATGAACATAGCCGTAATGGTTTAGCTTAGACCCGTATTAAGCTTTAGATATTCAAATTTTCCATAAATAGGGAAGCGAGGTGCAATGATATAGCCTAATGAGGTCGTAGAGTACAATATAAAATTTTAAGTAGTAAATCTTTGTATGGAGTCACTCTCTGCTGTTAACTTCGACAACTTTCGAGCCAGGTGGATGAACATAGCCGTAATGGTTTAGCTTAGACTTTTTTTGCTTAAGATATTGAAATTTTCCATAAATTGGAAAGCTAGGTGCAATTGTATAGCCTAATGAGGTCGTAGAGTACAATATAAAACTTTAAATAGTAAATCTTTGTATCGGGTCAATCTCTGCTGTTAACTCCGACAACTTTCGACCCAGGGGGAAGAAAATAGCCGTAATGGATCAGTTAAGACCCGTATTATGCTTTGGATATTGAAGTTTTCCAAAAATTGGTAAGCTGGGTGCAATGGTATTGCCTAATGAGGTCGTAGAGTACAATATAAAGTTTTAAATAGTAATTCTTTGTATGGGGTCAAGCTCTGCTGTTAACTTAGACAACTTTCGATTCAGGTGGATGAAAATAGCCGTAATGGATCAGTTTAGACCCGTATTATGCTTAAGATATTGAAGTTTTCTATAAATTGGGAAGCTGGGTGCAATGGTTTAGCCTAATGAGGTCGTAGAGTACAATATAAAGTTTTAAATAGTAATTCTTTGTATGGGGTCAATCTCTGCTGTTAACTTCGACAACTTTCGATTCAGGTGGATGAAAATAGCCGTAATAAATCAGTTTAGACCCGTATTATGCTTAAGATATTGAAATAAATAGTAAATCTTTGTATGGAGTCAATCTCTGCTGTTAAATTCGACAACTTTCGACAAAGGTGGATGAACATTGCCGTAATGGATTAGCTTAGACCCGTATTATGCTTTAGATATTGAAATATTCCATAAATTGGGAAGCTGGGTGCAATGGTATAGCCTGATGAGGTCGTAGAGCACAATATAAAGTTTCAAATAGTAAATCTTTGTGTGGAGTTAATCTCTGCTGTTAAATTCGACAGCTTTCGAACCAGGTGGATGAACATTAGACTGAACGTCCCTTATATGAAAAATTTTTTTTTTGGAAATATTCTGTTCGTCAATTCGCAAAAAATTCGTAATATTTTCTAGTTTACGTGATGATAAACAAAACTTGGAAATTTTTAGGTTTAGTGCTGGCGCCGTGGGTTTAAAGTTGCTACATTAAATTTTGATTTCCCCTTTTTCATTTTACGTTTTCATGAAAGCTACCTGAGATGCCAAACGTTTTGGTTCAACTTTAAAACGGTTCATGTGCCAGAAACAATTAATGCTGTGACTTAAACTGCAGGATCGGCATTCCTTGAGATGAAGTGGTCCTTGGGCGTAAGCATTTTTCACCCAAACATTCCATGTTCCGCAAGCTTTGTTCGCGTGGAATTCTTCATAATTTGACCATTGTCCAAGAATGAAATAAAGTGTTGAATGAAATTTAAGCGCTGTGCTTTAAAGGTTTTGTACTAATCAGGGATATGCATATGAGCCGAATACCAAACCAAAACTAAAATGAGTTCCTCACTAAAGCAAATTTTCAAAAGATCATTTTTGAAAATGCATATTCCTGTCCTCATTGTGTTGCTTCATTATATGCATCTTAACAATTTACAAAATGGCTGGCAACACAGATAACAAATGAAACATAGTTTTAATTTATTTCGCTGCTAGAAAAAAAAACTCTAATGTTTGTAAGGGTTTAAAGCGAAAATGCAAAATGCAATTAAAAGTAATTATTCAAATTTATTTATAAGAATATTTTTTTTGCTATTTTGATAAGCGTACTTTTTTCCGCTTGTTCAAAATCCATTTGATATGGATGGCGACTACTGCCACTAGATAGGGACTCCTCGTCATCGGACCTCTGTCTTTTAAAATCAGCATCAGGACTTAATTCGTTCGAACTTTTTAAAGAAGCATCAACAATTTCTTCAAAATGGTCCATAAAACTCCTTTCTCTGTTGCGGTACAACATTTTATCGCTACCAGCATTCTTTCTGAGGAACACATGTTGATCATAAAGTTTCCTCAAGCTCTTACTAGTTTCATGGTAAGACCAAGTGATTTCAATACACCATCAATTTGAAGGACAGTGCGGCTTAGGCTGTCCCTTAATGTGTATTTAAATCCTCTTATATTATGCAGAAGAACCTCTTTTCTAGATGGTTGCTTGCTGAATCCAGCACTACCAGCAACGCGCCAATCAAATAAATGCTCGAATTCTCTATATCTAGCATTGTGCTTTGAATAAAATATTTTAAAAAATATATTTTTAATTCAAAAAATGTTTGGCATCTCAAAGGTTACTTCTACGAAGAAGTAAATTTTAAAAAGGGAAAACTGAAATTTAATTTCGCAACTTTAAACCCACGGCGCCAGTATTAAACCTTAAAATTTCGAAGTTTGGTTTTTTATTACGGTAACTAGAAATTTTTACGAATTTTTTGCGCCCAGAGGAACAGAACATTTAAAAAAAAAAAATTCCCATACGATTATGTTCAGTCTAATGAACATAGCCGTAATGGATTGGTTTAGACCCTTATTATGATTCAGATATTGAAATTTTCCATAAATTGTGAAGCTGGGTGCAATGGTATAGTTTAATGAGGTCGTAGAGTACAATATAAAGTTTTAAATAGTAAATCTTTGTTTGGAGTCAATCTCTGCTGTTAACTTCGACAACTTTCGACCCAGGTGGATTAAAATAGCCGTAATGGATCAGATTAGACCCGTATTTTGCCTTAGATTTTAAAATTTTCCATAAATGGGAAAGCTAGGTGCACTGGTATAGCCTAATGAGGTCGTAGAGTACAAAATAAAGTTTTAAATAGTAAATCTTTGTGTTGTGTCGGGGGGTGGACTGGCTGGTAATTCCAAGCTTCTCTCAATTTCCGCTGTAGTGGGGGTTGGAGTTGTAGGGGGCTTCTTTTCTTCCTTCAAGGTTGAAAATAAGTAGATGTGGGGAGTTTTCCTTCAAACTTAACAACGTGGTTTATTCAACTGTTTACTTTGCGTGTATAATAGGGGGGGGGTCGATTTTTTTTCGACCAAAGCGTATAGCAAAAACGAAATCTACGGTCAATTCTAAGAAAATTTTACCAAGAAACCATGGGTCTAAAATGAATTTCTAGTCCGCGCAAATCGACTTCAAATATTTATGTTACATTTTCACAAAAATCGAGTTAGAAAGTCGGTGAAGTCCGACTATAACAAGTTCTGTATACCCCAGAGCTTGCATTTATCTGATAAGTTTTATATAGAAGCCACACAAAGTGATAAAGGTGTCAAAAAGTGAGCCCAGTGCTGCCCACCAACGTTGAAGCGGTGCTACCCATCAAAATTTTTTGTTTTCCGTATAACTCCGCTATCGTTCATCCGATCTTCATAGTTCCTTTGGCGAATCGATAAATAATCATGATTACAAAATATCTCTAGAAGGTACAAACCATCTATCTGTAAAACTGTGGGAGATATGAGTTTTTTTCAAAATTGCTGGGGCGGAAGGGGGCGTGGCAAATTGTGACATAAAAATTTTCTGCCGGCAACTACAAGAAGTATTTGTCCCATACAAGTCAAATCTTTATCTCTTACCATGTCAGAGATCTGTACTTTTACAGGTTTATGGACATATTTACATACTACGTTTATGCTATGCTCATTTTGCAAAATTGTTTCATGTAATCTTTGTTTGGAGTCAATCTCTGCTGTTAACTTCGACAACTTTCGACCCAGGTGGATGAACATAGCCGTAATGAATTAGTTAAGACCGTCATTATGCTTTCGATATTCAAATTTTCCATAAATTGGGAAGCGAGGTGCAATGGTATAGCCTAATGAGGTCGTAGAGTACAATATAAAGTTTTAAATAGTAAATCTTTGTATGGAGTCAATCTCTGCTGTTAAATTCGACAACTTTCGACCCAGGTGGATGAAAATAGCCGTAACGGATTAGTTTAGACCCGTATTATGTTTTAGATATTGAAATTTTAAATAAATTGGAAAGCTAGTTGCAATTGTATAGCCTAAAGAGGGGGTAAAGTTCAATATAAAGTTTTAAGTAGTAAATCTTTGTATGGAGTCACTCTCTGCTGTTAACTTCGACAACTTTCGAGCCAGGTGGATGAACATAGCCGTAATGGTTTAGCTTAGACCCGTATTTTGCTTAAGATATTGAAATTTTCCATAAATTGGAAAGCTAGGTGCAATTGTATAGCCTAATGAGGTCGTAGAGTACAATATAAAACTTTATATAGTAAATCTTTGTATGGGGTCAATCTCTGCTGTTAACTTCGACAACTTTCGACCGAGGGGGAAGAAAATAGCCGTAATGGATCAGTTTAGACCCGTATTATGCTTTAGATATTGAAATTTTCCATAAATTGGTAAGCTGGGTGCAATGGTTTAGCCTAATGAGGTCGTAGAGTACAATATAAGGTTTTAAATAGAAATACTTTGTATGGGGTCAATCTCTGCAGTTAACTTCGACAACTTTCGACCCAGGTGGATGAAAATAGCCGTAATGGATCAGTTTAGACCCATATTATGCTTTAGATATTGAAGTTTTCTATAAATTGGAAAGCTAGGTGCAATTGTATAGCCTAATGAGATCGTAGAGTACTATATAAATTTTTAAACAGTAAATCTTTGTATGGGGTCAATCTCTGCTGTTATCTTCGACATTTTTCGACCCAGGTGGATGAAAACAGCCGTAATGGATCAGTTTAGACCCGTATTATGCTTTAGATATTGAAGTTGTTTATAAAATGGGAAGCTGGGTGCAATGGTATAGCCTAATGAGGTCGTAGAGTATAATATAAAGTTTTAAATAGTAATTCTTTGAATGGGGTCAATCTCTTCTGTTAACTTCGACATTTTTCGACCCAGGGGGGAAAAAAACAGCCGTAATGGATCAGTTTAAACCCGTATTATGCTTTAGATATTGAGTTTTTTCATAAATTGGCAAGCTGGGTGCAATGGTTTAGCCTAATGAGGTCGTAGAGTACAATATAAAATTTTTAATAGTAATTCTTTGAATGGGGTCAATCTCTGCTGTTAACTTCGACATTTTTCGACCCAGGTGGATGAAAACAGCCGTAATGGATCAGTTTAGACCCGAATTATGCTTTAGATATTGAAATTTTCCATAAATTGTGAAGCTGGGTGCAATGGTATAGTTTAATGAGGTCGTAGAGTACAATTTAAAGTTTTAAATAGTAAATCTTTGTTTTGAGTCAATCTCTGCTGTTAACTTCGACAACTTTCGACCCAGATGGATGAAAATAGCCGTAATGGATCAGTACAGACCCGTATAATGCTTTAGATATTGAAGTTGTTTATAAATTGGGAAGATGGGTGCAATGGTATAGCCTAATGAGGTCGTAGAGTACAATATAAAGGTGTGTGTGCTTAAACGACCTTTATGATAATCAAACCATCAATATTATGCTGGCTCAAGGTCTCGTTATGCTTGCGCATTACTCCAAAAAGGAGGAACACATCACACCACAAGTGAAGCTAGTTGGTCATACAGCTGTTTCAATGGTATCTCTACCATATCATCAGTGACCTTCGCTTGCTTGTACTGGCCCCATCGACTCCCACTCCATGCCAGCGCTGCCATAATCGTTTGGGAATTCCTAAACGACTTGACAGCAAAAAACCGGCAGACATGAGAACGACGTTGGTTGCCAGTACCTTGTGTGTGTGTGTTCCCCAGCTTGGCTTTTTCTGTTGTGTTAGTGAGAGAGATTTCCTCCCCGCTTCTAACCCAGTAGCCAATAGTTTGAGTACAGAATAGCATTCAAACCGGGGTTTTTTGTTGCTTTTAATTGAAACTATTTTTGTTTAGTTTCAGCAACAACGCCGTGCCTGGCGTTTCTTACACATGTGTGTGCTTTAACGACCTTTATGATAATCAAACCATCAATATTATGCTGGCTCAAGGTCTCGTTATGCTTGCGCATAACTCCAAAAAGGAGGAACACATCACACCACAAGTGAAGCTAGTTGGTCAGGCTGCAGGCAATAAGTCCCCAAACGATAAAATGAAATAAGGCCCCAAATTTGGGGAGTTATTTCATAATGAAATAATACCCCAATTTAAATTATGAAATAAGGCCCCACTGAAATGAAATAAGGCCCCAAAATAAAATGAAATAAGGCCCCAAATTTGGGGTGTTATTTCATAATGAAATAATACCCCATTTTGAAAAATGAAATAACACCCCAAATTTTCAATTCTATTTTTATACCCTGTACCCATTGAAAATGGGTAAAAGGGGATCATGAAGTTGTGCAAATGTATGTAACAGGGAGAAGGAAGCATTTCCGACCCTATAAAGTATATATATTCTTGATCAGCATCAACAGCAGAGTCGATTTAGCCATGTCCGTCTGTCCGTCCGTCCGTCCGTCCGTCTGTCTGAATGAACGCGTCGATCTCGGAGACTGTAAGTATAGTAGGTATAGGCCGTACGCAGATCAAGTTAGTTTTTAGATTTGCAAAATTCCCCCCCTCCCCCTTAAACCGCAAAAAACTGTCAGAGCCACAATTTTAAAGTTACAATCACGTCGATAAATATATATTATCTTAGGCCCGTAATCTATCTATTCTGAAACGCACAATGAGATCTGAGCAAAAACACAGAAGTTATTAACGATACAATTTTTGCACCCCCTCCCCCCACGCTTTGCTTATTACGCATTGCTTGCTGCTTGCGCCCGATTGTGTGAGGGCGCGTTTGTGTGTATGTGTGCGTGTGTGTTTGTTTGTGTATGTGTGTGTTTGTCAATTGTACAGGGTATTTTGAAGTCGAGCTAACTCGACTGCAATGGTTTTACTTGTTTTTGTTCATTTTATTGCTTTATTCAATAAAATAAAAACTATTGGAAATACCTAATATAAAATTTTAAAATATTTTCTTATTTGGATTTTTAGTGAAACAAACTACCTATAACATTAAATAATAATGAAAATTTTTTACAAAAAAATCGCGCGATTGCATCAAATACTAAGTCAGAAAACGCAGGCAGATAAGAAAATTAACCGTTATTGGAGTTATTGGAATTTTTTTTCCATATATCAGCCAAAATAAGAGAAATGAAATAAGACCCCAAAAAATCATATTAAAAATTGGGGTCTTATTTCCGCGAAATGAAATAAGACCGCAAAACTAATTTTTGGGGCCTTATTTCATTTCTTCTTTGCGGACTTATTTCATTTTGAAATTTTATTTAGGAAATAAAGCCCCAAAAAAAATGAAATAACACCCCAAATTTGAGAAAAAATCGTTGTTTTTGTTTTCCATATAAATTTTTGGGGCCTTATTTCTTTTTTTTTTTTTGGGGCCTTATTTCATTGGGGCCTTATTTCGCAGCGCCAGTTGGTCATACAGCTGTTTCAATGGTATCTCTACCATATCATCAGTGACCTTCGCTTGCTTGTACTGGACCCTTCGACTCCTACTCCATGCCAGCGCTGCCATAATCGTTTGGGAATTCCTAAACGACTTGACAGCAAAAAACCGCAGACATGGGAACGACGTTGGTTGCCAGTACCTTGTGTGTGTGTGTGTTCCCCAGCTTGGCTTTTACTGTTGTGTTAGTGAGTGAGATTTCCTCTCCGCTTCTAACCCAGTAGCCAATAGTTTGAGTACAGAATATTATGCTTTAGATATTGAAATTTTCCATAAATTGGTATGCTGGGTGCAATGGTATAGCCTAATGAGGTCGTAGAGTACAAAATAAAGTTTTGAATAGTAATTCATTGCATAGGGTTTATCTCTGCTGTTATTTTGACTGGACGTTGACGTACAATGCGCAGTACGTTCAAGTGGCCCATGCGACACCAAGCCAGGGCCTGTTACGCGCGAACCGCAGGCAAAATAGTAGCCCAAAATAGTAGCCGAACCGACCGAGAGGCGGAGACACTTACGTATGAGACGAATCGCGAAGGAAAAACATAAAGAAATGTCAACTACGGGCTAAATATGTTAAAATAGTAGTTTTTAAAGCAGGAAGAGAAGCTTCCGAGTTGATTACTCGGTAGAGTTTATTGTTATCAATTGAGGTTAATTTGACCAACCAACTCAGATGAGTCGATTTCACCATTAATCAATCTATGTATAAAAATTACACCAAGCATAACTCTACGGTTAATGAGGGAGGGAACGTTAATCAAAAGAAGCCTACTAGAGTATGACGGTAAACGGACCTCAGGATTCCAGTTTAAACCACGAAGAGCAAACAATAAAAACTGCTTTTGCACAGATTCAATTCTGTCTTGATGGGTCGAATATTGCGGAAACCACACACAAGATCCGTACTCGAGTAAATTTTCGTCGTATATGGATCATCAAATTCCTTCGACCAGCGCTTAATAAACCCAAGAATACTCCTGGCCTTACAAACAGTAGCCGTTATATGAAAGTCAAATTTCAGTCGGTAATCTAGAATAACCCCAAGATCATTTAACTGATTGACTGTATCATTCAAACACTCTAGTGGGACATTATTAATCATATAAGAAAAGAGTTGTGGTGTGGTTCTATAAAATGTCATAACCTTACACTTGGAACGGTTAAGGTTTAGTAGGTTATCTTTACACCAAGAATGAAATGCATCCAAGTCAGCTTGCAAATTAAAGCGGGAGACCAAATCGTTATATGTTAAACATAGTTTCACATCATCGGCGTACATAAGCACACGAGAGTGAGTCAAGACTGACGGAAGATCATTTATGAAGAGTGTAAAAAGCAATGGACCCAAGTGACTACCTTGGGGTACACCAGAGGTAACCTGGATTGGTTTGGAATATGAATTACTAAAAAGAACTTTTTGTGTTCTAGAACTAAGGTAATCAGAGATCCAAATAAGAAGGTTGGTTGGAAAACCAATTAAACTCAGTTTGAGAAGCAGCAAGCAGTGATTGACAGAATCAAAAGCCTTACTAAAATCAGTATAAATCACGTCAGTTTGCATAATACATAAGAATCCTTTGATCACTAATGATGTAAGCTCTAATAAGTTAGTTGTAGTGGATCGACGCTTTACAAAGCCGTGTTGATAGGGTGAAATAATGGAACTGCATAAATGCTGCAATTGAGATGTCATAATTCTCTCAAAAGCTTTCGGAATTGCAGACAACTTTGAAATACCTCTATAATTCTCAACATCAGACTTATTTCCTTTTTTATGAAGAGGAATGATAAAAGATTCCTTCCATAACATAGGGAAAGTGGATGATTGCAAAGACAATTTAAATAATTTATGAATAGGCTTACAAAGTGCATCAGCGCAAAACCTAAGTACACAACCAGGTACTCCGTCGGGTCCCGGTGCATAGACAGGTTTTACAGAGTTAAGATCACAAAGAAGAGAGCTTTCAGTTATCACAGGGCTAAAAATACAATTAGATTGATTTAGCCGATAAGGGTATGGTTGATTCGCAGGAAAGCTAGTGGACGAGTAGGTTGACGTAAAAAACTGCGCAAACAAATCGGCTATCGCTTTCACATTACCATAGCGCACAGATGAGGGGATAGTGGAAGATTTGCGTTTAAAGTTAACAAAGGAATAAAACTGCTTAGGATTTTGTGAGAATTGCAGCCTGCATCGGTTAAGATAGTCTTTGTAACACTGTGCATTAAGCACATTAAATCTAGAACGCACATCCACATATCGAGAGAAATCAGATGATTTTTTCGAAATCTTATACTTTTTGAAATACCTTGACTTCTTGTTTTTTAAAGTAATTAGTTCTCTTGTGAACCAAGGCTGCCTGTTAGGACAGCGGGGGAGCTCAAGTGGAACACAGACATCAAAAAGCGAATACAAGTTTTCATAAAAAAGTTTTATGGCGACATCAATATCTGTACAATTGTACAATTGAGACCAATCGGTTTCAAAAATTAAATCACTGAGTTTCAAAAAATCTGCTTTTTGAAAACAGCGTGTTTTAGCCGTCGAATTCCCAGAAGCAGAGCACACACAAGAAGGCAAATCGATAGTAACACCAATGGGTCGATTCTAGATGCAACATTGCCGGGAGGATCCAACAGAAAGATTAAATCAAGAGTTCTGTTGTTCGAGTTCCGAATAGGATTGACTTGAGACACCGACAACTCAAAAAGTCCATCGATAAAATCATGAGATTTCGATGGAAAAAGTGCATTGGATTCATCATTCGTGGACCACATTACTTCCGGCAAGTTGAAATCTCCAAGAACAACCAAAAGGTCAGTGCTTGATAATAATAGAGAGACCGACTCGATGGCAGAAAGGTGAGAGAAGTAAACTGTGGCATCAGAGCGGGGAGGAATATAGGAGCAAGTAATAAAAACGGAAAAAGTAGAAAAAGTTATTTTAACACTTATAAACTCGATGTCAAGGGGAATTAAAGTATCTGTCAACTCCGACGAAAGGCCGGAATCTACAGCAAGTAAAACCCCTCCTCCAACGCGAGAAGAGCGATCGCGTCTATTAGTGGTGTATTTAGTGGTAAAAATTGTGGAATCTGAGATGTCCGATTTTAACCACGTCTCAGTAAAAACTAGAACATGAAAATCGAAAGATATACTGTCAACAAACAGTTTTGCTAATTTGGAATTAAGACCACGGACATTTTGACAAGCAAGCAGAAGGGCGGACATTAGTTTTTTGACACCACAGTAGAAGAAGAGGTACCAGAAGGGTTAGAAGAAAAAGTTGGCAAGTAAGAAAATTTGAACTTGTCTACCAAAACATCTGCGGCTTGAGTTTTGGCCTGAATGAAGGCTTTAACATCATCAGATGTGAGATCAGGGGCAAGGCGAGAAACAAAGATATGCTTCTTCGGAGGAATACCTGTGAGAGGCCTTATAGCCCTTGATTCCCCAGTTACCTCAGTAATAGATACCGAAATAGGGGGAGCAGCCACACCAGCACTCTCTTTAGGTATATTTACAGCAGGGGTGATCGGGACCTCCTGGACGGCCGAATCGGAGCCAACATCTGATGTCACATGACTGGTATCAGAAATGCCACCTTCTTTAGTGGTAAAATCTCCAGTACCAATTATCTTCCGGGCTGGAGCCGGAGTATTAAAAGATATCAGACGCTGGATATTAGGAGTCGATGGGCTCTGGGTCTGGGCGGGAACAGAAAGAGCATTTTGCTTCTGAGGCACACCCGAGTTGATGGTTTTTTGCGCTTAGGAGACTCTTTCATCAGTTTTAAACTAACCAGGTCTCGATAACATATATCCTGCCCAACTACAACAAACCATTGGGTACACAATGACCTGGCTTTACACAATCTATGTAAGCTGTCTCAAGGTCAACTACATCCCCACTAGTTGAAGAGAAACTAAAGTAATATTCATACCGAAAGCTGGCAAAGCTTCACATGTGAAACCAAACGATTATAGGCCAATCAGCCTATCCTCGTTTCTTCTTAAAACTCTCGAGAGACTTATAGATGCACACCTGAGGCAAACTATTAGTCCCGCTCATCTAGCACACACCCAACATGCATACAGCAAGGGTAGGTCTACTGAAACCGCCCTACACTCCCTGGTCTCAAGGATTGAAAGATCACTTGAAGTAAGAGACTTTTCTTTAGTAGCATTTCTCGACATAGAGGGTGCCTTCCATAACGTCCAACCTAACGCCATCAACTCTGCCTTGACATATTTGGGAGCAGATGTGCCGCTAGTGAGATTCATCGAACAATTGTTAACCAGCAGAACGGTGTACTCCCAACTTGGCGGTGCAACTGCTCGCAGATGTGTAAACAGAGGCACTCAGCGAGGAGGTGTTAACCTACTGCTGCGGCTAATGGAGGCGGAGGGACACGAAGTGGTGGCTCACGCGGATGATATTGCCATCTACAAATGTGGAATGTTTCCTCAAACGCTGTGTGACCTCATGCAGACCGCACTGACAACACTTGCCCAGTGGACAAAATCTTGTGGCTTGGGCGTAAGCCCGGCTAAGACGGAATTAGTGTTTTTCACCCGAAAGTACAAAATTCCTGATCTTATCCCGCCTAAAATCAACGGAGTAAGCCTCGTATTTGGTGACAATGCCAAATACTTGGGTGTCATTCTAGATAAGAAACTACTCTGGAATGACAACATAAATGAACGTATAAAAAAAAGCAACCATTGCTCTTTTCTCTTGTAAAAAGGCCATTGGCCGCAGATGGGGTTTTTCCCCATCCATTGTACATTGGCTTTACACAGCCGTAGTACGCCCCATACTACTCTACGGAGCTCTAGTATGGTGGCCAGCACTCGGGAAACAATCAGCCCTGAACAATCTGCACAAAGTACAGAGAAGTGCGGAAATTTGTATTAGCGGCGCTCTCCGAACGACACCAACGGAAGCGTTAAATACTATTCTTCACCTTCTTCCACTAGACCTCGTAGCTAAGCAAATGGCTACCACAACGGCCTTAAGACTACGAGAATCCGATACCTGGAACAGGGGCAATTCGGGACACGCCTCCATACATAATTACAGACTACTGTATACCACAAACGACGTTCGACAAATTTTACGACGTCTATATCCCAAGCCGAAACGATTGGGACAACCTGCCCCACAGCAGAGCTAACGCCATTAACATCTACACTGATGGTTCTAAGCTCGACGAAAAAGTAGGAGGGGGGAGTTTTCTCTCCCAACCTAGATTTGAACTTATCGTTCCGCCTTCCTGACCATTGTAGTGTGTACCAAGCGGAAGTGGTAGCCATCCAGAAAGCTGCCACCTACCTTAGCACACTCCCGGTCAAGGAAGGAAATGTATTTATATACCAGATAGTCAAGCCGCCCTTAAAGCACTTGACTCACACACCAACAATGCTAAAACACTTACGGAATGTCGCTCATCTCTGAATGAGATCGCACGGCATTTCAGTATATAAGGGTGCCTGGACATCGCAACATAGAAGGTAATGAGTCTGCGGACAAACTGGCCAGAATAGGTACCACCATCGAGCTCCTTTCAGAGAGGAGCACGATAGGGATTCCTATGGCGACATATAAGCTTCACACTAAAGCTGAAACACTTCGTCTCGCTACGAATCGGTGGAAAACCCTTTCCGCCTGTGCAGTAGCGAGGCTTACGTGGCCAACATTCGACCAAAAACGTACTAACACACTTTTACGTCACAGAAGAAACCACATAGCACTTCTGGTAGGGACCCTTACAGGTCACTGTCTCATTGGCAGACACGCAGAACGCCTAGGCGTCATTTACCACGACTTTTGCAGAAGTTGCGGACGAAGAAGAGGAGGAATCGGTACAACACCTTTTGTGCCATTGCCCCGCTTGAGTAGAAGGAGACTCAGGACACTTGGTCAACCTCTGCTACTCAACCTCTCGGAGACATCCGGGCTAGAGATCCCAGCTCTAATCAAATTTATTCTGCACAAATGGTTCAGTAATGAGGACCCCCGTATTAAAAGGTTAACGGAATAAATATGGCATCGCAATGGGCCAAAGTGGCCTAAGTGGGAGAGCGACTTGTCGTCTCAGCATCGCAACCTAACCTAACCTAAACTGGAGAATTGAGAATCCACAGTCACAAACTCGTCAGTAAGTTTGGAACCAACTCTAGTCTGCACTATGGGGAATTTTCCCAAAATCAGTTAATAATAACTTAAAAACTAAATATTGCGGTCTAGTTTTGCTTAGTTAGGTGTACCGTTGCTCTATACGTGCTAAAAGTGGGCGTGGTAGCACTTCAACGCCTTTAAAAAAATAAAAAAAATAGTTTTTTTACAAGATAAATGGTTTTTCGCAATTTTAGAATGAATGTACACATGACGCGTAATAGGAAACATATTGGCCGAAACTTACGGAATATCGGATTCCTGAAAAAATGGTCTCATTTATTTTTTGTTTCTGTTGTGTTCTTACTGTCATTTTAACTGCACAATACTAGCATATAAAATTTCGGATAATTTTTGCCTTTACAGAAACTATCTTAAGAACTGCTGCATGGTCAGTTAGTCGTTTTTTACTTATTACGAGCAGCTGTGCTTGCTTCTTCTACCATTTTATCTCTAATCACCATTTTATCTCAACAGCTTGTTTCTACGATTTCTAATACGCTTTAGCGTTAATGACCATCGCGAACGACTCTCTGTGTTCATATTCTGTTAATGGCTTAGAATTGAACTTCTGCGTTCAATTTGTTGCATTATTCGGTTAAATTTTCGCGATTCATCTCCAGAATTGCACAAAAATATCCTTCCTTTTTTTTTTAAATATCTTTCATTGGACTGAAGACTTTGGCCCAACCTCTCTTTACAGCAATCGAAAATAACTCTTCTCGACTCGTCACTTTTTTCATTTGGCATGCAAGTAGGCATTGGAGAAATGAGGTTGTGTCCTAAAAAAGTGAAATTTTGCAAAAAGATGCGCGTAGATGCGGTTGAGCAAAAGTGAATCAGAAGCGGAATTGATAGCTCTAAAAGGTGGTAAAAGTCCCAGCTCTAACAAATCTAAACAAAATGTAGGACTTCGCAAAGTTGAATTTTCTTTCCAATTTTTTTTGTGAGAGAATCACGAATACCGTCAAAACAGGGACGCCACGATTAATTTCTACTGATCAAAGGCACTAAAACATAGCACATACCACAACGATTAGATTCAATCAAAAAATATTCGACAAAAACTTTCTGGTTTCATTATTTTGGCAATTACAAATTGCAGCAGAAAACACACACTTAACATTGAACTGTCATTCGTTAGCATAACCTGACTTTACCAGTGCTCATAACAGAGCTCTGTTAAATCAAAATTCGTGGCATGTAACATTGAAGACTGATGTATTTGTGGTCTAATGAAACAAAAAAATTTAAGTTTTGAGCACTTTTAGAAAAGGGGTTTATGCCTAATATTTGGCAAAATTCCCCATGGTGGTCTGCCTCATGAACACTTTCATTTCCATTTCGACTTCACGGCAAGCCCCACAAGTCCACGACAGCCCGTTGAATAGCTCGATAAAGTCTTTAACCCTGGCGTTGTAACCAGCACATTTGACATGTACAATATTGTCACAAAGCCAGCACCCAATAAAGCTATCAACGTCAGACGGAGTATTGCACTTTTTATTAAAACAGACCGGATAACTCATGATATAAATCGGACAAATTGAATCGACACTAAATAATCAGACTGTATACGGACCAAATTCACTACTGGGGGCAAACAATCGAACAGCTACAGCTTTTTCTAACAGAAAAAGAATAAAAATACATAGAACAAAGTAACCGTAATTCAGACAACACAGAGCGATTCGCGAGCGCGAGAGGGAATGTGTGGAAACGGGAGAGAGATTACACCAACAACAACAAGAGCACACGACCGAATGCACACAAGCTAAGACAAATTAGAAAGAAACAAAACGAAAGAAACAAATTAAAATGCACAGCAACAGTAATGTTAAAATTTTTTTGTTTTGTTTTTGCGTTTAGTAAGTTATTTAGTTATATTAACTTTTATTATAAACACAGGACAAAAAAAACAGAAACGATTATCTACACTTGACACCGGCAAAAAATTATTAAACACAGATTAAAAAAAAACACGTCCGACTTCAGAGAGAATGCGAATGCGACAACTTTCGACCCAGGTGTATGAAAATAGCCGTAATAAATCAGTTAAGACCCGTATTATGCTTAAGATATTGAAATTTTCTTAAATTGGTATGCTGGGTGCAATGGTATAGCCTAATGAGGTCGTAGAGTACAATATAAAGTTTTAAATAGTAATTCTTTGTATGGTGTCAATCTCTGCTGTTAACTTCGACAACTTTCGATTCAGGTGAATGAAAATAGCCGTAATGGATTAGGTTAGACCCGTATTATGCTTTGAATATTGAAATTTTCCATAAAATGGGAAGCTAGGTGCAATGGCTTAGCCTAATGAGGTCGTAGAGTACTGTTTAGGAATTAAATGAGCTTTGTTATTGCTAGACCTATTTTTGTTCCAAGCATTGTAATTTCATTGTCTGCCCTTCACCCACCTATTTGTTTCTGAGCGCATCGTTTGCTTCCCACTGATCAACAGTTAATGCACACGCATAGCAACGGTGTGGGAGGCAGCGATAGCAAGAACTGGCCTCGCTTACGCGTTGATCTCTTATCTTAGTTTAGTTGCATTTCTAAAGTCTCGCCTGCAGCACGTCTCAAACTTATTATATACATTGTATTGGAAATAAAGTTCTAACCTCAACCGGAAAAAAGATTAATACAGTCCATTTATTTCGAACCATACTTAAAATTTGGTTCTTCGAGCCGGATAAAGGACAGGATCAGCAGGATCCCAGCCCAATTGCAGTTTGAATTTCGATTTGTGATAATTTGTTTCACTTGCCAGTGCATATAAGTTACGTAATGGATATGAAGCGTAGTCTTCAACAACGTGGATTTTGTAAGTCATCAAGGCCAAGGAATCGGAGGAAGCTTTGGAGCATCGCCTATATCGATTGAAATCAAGTTTTGAGCTTTTTATGGAGCTGACCGAGGATCTGTGCCGACACCAGGATGATCCCGATTTTGTCGATCCCAGAATCGACTTTGGCGAGTACGAAGATAAATATTACGAGACATATAGCTTGTTAGCAGTGGCTACAAGAGGGTTAAGGGCACGTGATGCCAACCCAACTCCTGCAGGGGGAGAGCAACTCAATCGTTCAACATCTGACCCAGCTCAGTTATTGGAAACCGCTAGGGGGAGAGATGACAATTCAAGCTTACATTTTGAGAGAATTAAAATCCCCACATTCACTGGAAATTATGGTGCAGTAGACAAACAAGCGAATTTAAGCAAGTGCCAGAAGTTTAATTACTTGAAGTCTTATCTGGGTGGTGAAGCGCATGGGAAAAGCTGGAGCAAAGGTACAATAAAAAACCATTAATAGTTCGGTCATTCATAAACAACTTTCCTTTCGCTGCCTGGCGCGAGTGGGTCCAGCGTGGTCACGTTACGCAAGCTTGTCGATGGCGCTGATGAAGCTATTCGCGGGCTGAGTGCATTAAAGTGTGAGAAACGTGATCCATGGCTAATACACATCCTGTTGCTAAAATTGGACAATTAGACACGCCAGCTATGGGCTGAAAACAGTCTGTCTAACAACGACAATGTAACCATAGACCAGTTCTTCACATTTCTTACTGATCGTTGTGGTTCTTTGGAGCCATGCCAGAAACATACACCACGCAACACGCACAATAGACGTCAAGCTACAGTTCATCACACCACTGTGCAGAAAACAGCTTATATGCAATGCCAATATTGCAACGATAGTCACACTCTTAACAGCTGCACACAGTTTAGAGATCTTGATGTAAATGCTCACAGAAAATTCGTAAATCAAAACAAGTTGTGTTTTAATTGTCTAAGTGGAAAACACATTGTCAGGAACTGTAACTCCAACTTTAATTGCCGCCTCTGCAAGGCGAGGCACCACACATTGGTTCATGTTGAGCAGCCACACGCTTCTCATGGACAAAGTCACCTAACACAGAGTACGGACGCCGGCCATCTCATCTTGAGCGCTAGGATTGCAGACGCCGCTCCTGCTGCTGTTAATCATCACACCTTGGAAACTGCTTACGTCACCACTACACAGACACTCTTGCCAACTATTCTAGCCACTGTGATCGACTCATGGGGTAATAGGACTACCTGTCGTTCCACAAACGCACGCCCGAATCTCAGTTGCAGGACTTGCCGCTAATAGTGCTGGAGTCACTAGAGGGCGCGCCAAGACTCAACTACTTTCGCGGATTTCAAACGACTCTGTTAATCATGAGTGTACTAACGTCATCGATTCCAGCGCAAGCGATCAACACAAGCTCACCACTTTGGACGCAGATTTGTCAGATGGAGCTGGCAGATCCTACCTTCAACCAGCCGAGTGCCATAGACGTCATTCTCGGCTCGGATCAACTTTGGAGTCTCTACACCGGAGAACAAAAATCAGTTGGTAAAAATTGCCCTTTTGCTTTTCATACAAAATTTGGTTGGGTCATTGCAGGTCCCTATTTCGCTGCTAATTAGGCCACACTGCCCGCAATGTCATTCCATGCTCAAGAATATTTAGATGTCTTGGTTCGATCTTTCTTGGAGATGGACAACGTTCAGCCGCCCAAGGCTACCATAGAGGCAAGTGATCCAGTTGAACATCACTTCGCTGCCACCCATTCCCCCACCAAGGATGGTGCTTATATGGTTCAATACCCATTCAAAGATGGATCCCCACCAATCAGTTCAACTTTGCCACAAGCCATCAAACGATTTGGATCGTTGGAGCGTCAATTTAGAAAATCGCCGACACTCAAACAACAATACGATGACTTTATGGAAGACTAGACAGAAACTTTTGTCTATTTGGCCCACCACGCTGTTTTGAAACCCTAAAGCTCGACTACCAGGTGTCGAGTTGTGTTCGACGGTTCTGGAAAAGATAACGTTAGATATTCCCTCAACGACCGCTTACACATAGGTTCACCCATTCAACGAGATTTGTTTGGAGATTGTATTCGATTTCGCCAACATCGATTTGTTCTCTGTGCCGATATAGAGAAAATGTTTAGAGGAATCTTGGTCTCACCGGAGCACACCAATTACCAACGCATTGTTTGGCGCAAAGATGTCACATATGGATTGGCTCCATCACCATTTTTAACAGTGAGAGTGTTGAAGCAACTCGCAGATGATTATCGCAGCACATATCCATTGGTTGCAATTGCTCTATCACGGGACGCCTATGTCGATGACATTCCCACTGGTTGCGACTCCATCGCCCCCAAGGATGAACTTATTCAGCTGCTGGGAGAAGCAAAATTCAATCTTCGCAAATGGAGCTCAAATTGCTGGTCGCTGCTAAAAACGCTACCAGAGGATATTTGTGAATATCAACCCGTACCCATGGCCAGCGATTCAAGAGACGATTTTGATTTTGTGAAAATTCTCGGATTGCATTGGAATCCCTGTAGAGACGATCTGTCCATCAATCTCAATGTTTCAGCGTTTAAGGAGGTACCAACTAAACGAATCCTTTTGTCGGAGCTGGAATTTTCGCTCCTGCTACTGTAATGCTCAAAATCCTATTTCAAGAAAGTTGGCTCAGCGCGTTAAAATGGATGCCCACAGGTTAATGCGAATAGAAGGACGCATTGACAAATCAACTCTGAACTACAACGCAAAGCATCCCATATTTATCCCGAAGACTTCGCCTGTTACTGTCCTATTGGTTCGACATAAACACATTGCTACTCTCCATGCTGGTGTGGACGGCACATTCAATAGTGTGCGTCAACAGTATTGGATCCTAGGATTGCGAAATATCATAAGAAAAATTGTTTTCAGATGCAAGCCCTGCTTTATGCAAAGACGCGCAACCAGTGCGCAAATCATGGCCAATTTGCCTGCACCCCGTGTACAGACCCTTAGATGTTTTCTTCACACTGGACTGGACTATGCAGGCCCAGTTTCGATCAAATTGACAAAAGGACGAACACCCAAATTTGGAAAGGCTTGGTTCGCAATTTTTGTTTGCCTATCAACCAAGGCCATATACATCGAAATTGTGAGCGATCTGACAACTCCAGCCTTCATCGCAGCCTTTGAACGGTTCTGGTCACGCCGAGGTCCAATCTCGGATCTGTATTCCGACAACGGAACAACAAGGTGCACATCGAGAACTCTACGAAATGAGACGATTGGCCAGATCACAATGTCAAGATGAGGATTTGGCAAACTTTATAGCTGGACGAGGCATAAACTGGCACTTATTTCCCCCATTTGCTCCGCATTTTGGCGCCATATGGGAATCTTGGGTAAGATCTATAAAGCTGCACCTTAGCAGAGTCGTTGATGGCAGTGTTCTAACTTTTGAAGAATATTTCACAGTTCTGGCGCAAATAGAGGGGATACTCAATTCTCGACCGCTTAGCTCGTCAGGTGACACAAGCTTAGATCCCCTCACCCCATCGCACTTTTTGAAAGGTGAGGCACACACAGCCATACCTCAACCGTCTGTTTTGGATACAGACATCAACAGATTGCATCGTTGGCGACAGCTGCAAGCCATGGTGCAAGGCTTTTGGAAGCGGTGGCACACCGAATACTTGACCACGCTTCAACCCAGGAACAAGTGGCAACTGGAGCGCCCCAATCTAAAGGTTGGCTCACTTGTAGTTATCAAGGAAACGCATCTACCGCCAATCAAGTGGCTGATGGGCCGAAACGCTGAAGCGTACGAACAGCCAAAGGAATCTACAAGCGCCCAATCACCAAGGTGGCCGTTCTCCCCTTGTTCTCAGGGGGGGCGGTATGTTAAGGGTACTGTATACCTTCAGGTGTCATTTTTTAAGGGTTTACAAAAAATTAAATTACACAAAAAGTATAAGTGATATTAACAAGCGGTCTTTTGCATTCGATAGGTAATCGGTTAAACTAAATTTAGTAATTTTTGTTGTTGTTGTTGTACCTGCGGTTGTAATTGTAATCCTGTTCAAAGTTAACCAAAAATTTAAAACATAGGCCCATGGTTGCAAAATTTTTTTTGAGAACGGATGATCTGAATTCAAAACTGAAGACGGGGTTTTGTTAAGAATTGATGTAATTCTGGTGTGAACTAGGATATTTTAGATCGGTCAATAAATGGCGAAGTTATGGGGTTTCAAAGACAAAATTTCGAAAATCGCCTTTTTTTCCACTGTATTGGTCCTAGCTCCGTTATTTGTTCACCGATCAAAAATATCCTAGTTCACACCAGAATGGTGGGTATTAGGAGCAATTTAAGGGTAAGAACTCGAAAATCGGTTAACAGGTACTCTTTAAATTTTTGCAACCATTTTGGAAAAAGTGGTTCCGAGATAATCGCATTTAAAGTTTCGACATCTGTTTTCGATGAAACAAAAATTATTTTAAATAAATCTATAAATTGGATTTAGTGCATTTGGGTGTTAGCTTTCACCGAAAAAAAGGATTATCAAAATCGGTTAAGCAGTTCTCCAGAAATTTGAGTCAAAGTGCGTCAAGACATGGTAAAAAATAAAATCTTCAAAAATTTCCAAGTAAAATGTTATTTTTAAAAAAAAAATTTTCCATAATATCCAACATTTTATAAATATTTATAAAGTTTTTGACCAAAAAAGGGAAAAAAAATACGAATTTCTAAAAATACGAGGGTCAATAAAAACAATTTTTATATAAAAGAGTCGGAAAAAATAATTGTTTTTGTTTATATCTTTAAAACTGAGTTTCGGATCAGCTTTAAAGTTTTGCAGGATGTTTATAAGATCCTAATAGAACGTTTAAGCAAATAAAAAAAAAAAAATTTCTGAAGGTATACAGTACCCTTAAGGAATTAAATGACCTTTGTTATTGCTAGACCTATTTTTAAGACAAGCATTATAATTTCATTGTCTGCCCTTCACCCACCTATTTGTTTGTGAACGCATCGTTTGCTTCCCACTGATCAACAGTTAATGCACACGCATAGCAAACGGTGTGGGAGGCAGCGATAGCAAGAACTGGCCCCGCTTACGCGTTGATCTCTTATCTTAGTTTAGTTGCATTTCTACAGTCTCGCCTGCAGCACGTCTCAAACTTATTATATACTTTGTATCGGAAATAAAGTTCTAACCTCTAACCTAACCTCAAGTCCACTTATTTCGAACCAAGTGCAATATAATGTTTTAAATGGTAAATCTTTGTATGGAGTAAATCTCTGCTGTTATCTTCGACAACTTTCGACCCAGGTGGATGAAAATAGCTGTAATGGATCAGTTTAGACCCGTATTATGCTTTAGATATTGAAATTTTCCATAAATTGGAAAGCTAGGTGCTATGATATAGCCTATTGAGGTCGTAGAGTACAATATAAAGTTATAAATAGTTAATCTTTGTACAGTGTCAATCTCTGCAGTTAAATTCGACAACTTTCGACCCAGGTGGATGAAAATAGCCGTAGTGGATTACTTTAGACCCTTATTATGCTTTAGATATTGAAACTTTAAATAAATTGGAAAGCTAGGTGCAATTGTATTGCATAAAGAGGCGGAAAATTTCAATAAAAAATGTTATATAGCACAGTTCGACAAAATCCAACTTTTTTTAAAAGCCCGGCTTAAGACCAATAAATTATGATAAAAGGCACCTTTGTAAGCATCACCTCATACCCAGTTTTTCAAATCCACCCTCGGTTCGCGTTTAATGGGTACTTTTGTACTTGCAACACACAACTACAACAATTTTAACTAAGTTTTTACTGGCTTAAGATAAAATTCTCCAAAATTCAGCATATGTGGACAGGGTCATTGGGAACGACATATGAAAAATTCACTTAATTCGCGCAAACGGTTAAGGTACCTCCAGAAGGAGTTAAACGTTCATTCTTCAATATCTTTAAAAGCGCACGGTAGATTTTTCTTAAAATCGTTGTGTATGATGGTATAATGGGCTATTTCATTTCCCTAAGAGAAGGTACTCGACAGCCAAAAAACCGCGAATTGGAGTACCAATTTTATATTCACCCACAAATCAATTCATATAGGCCATAAACAAGGTTTAAAAATAGACAGATCTGCGTTTTCAGTTTTGTCAACGAAGCCTTGGTTCGCGGTTTATAGGCATTTTTGTACCAGCAACTGCCTTAGAACAACATTGACCATTTAGGTAAAACCAGCTTTACCAAAATTATGAAATTAAATTTATAAGTAAATTGCTTCATTGCAAGCAGGAAAACAGATCATATCATTTAAATACTTTAGTTCAGCGCATCTTGGTGTACCACGGATGGCCCACCAAAGACAATTTTTATTAAAGACTTACTTTTTCTTGGTGGAAACGACGAATTGTATTCATAAGATTAATTGCATAATTTTTGGGGGAGGCTGTGATACCCAGATGGTATATGTTGTTTAAAGGCAATTGCTGGTACAAAATTGCCTATAAAACGCGAACCAAAGCTTCCTTGGTGAAACTGAAAACACAGTTCAGCCTATTTGTACGTCGGGTATATAGTTCATATGGAGTGCTCCGTGGGTGAATATAAAATTGGTATTCCAATTCGCGGTTTTTTAGCTGTCAAGTACCATCTCTTAGGGACATGCAATAGCCCATTATACCATCATACACAACGATTTTAAGAAAAATCTACCGTGCGCTTTTAAAGATATTGAAGAATGAACGTTTAACTCCTTCTGGAGGTACCTTAACCGTTTGCGCGAATTAAGTGAATTTTTCATATGTCGTTCCCAATGACCCTGTCCACATATGCTGAATTTTGGAGAATTTTATCTTAAGCCAGTAAAAACTTAGTTAAAATTGTTGTAGTTGTGTGTTGCAAGTACAAAAGTACCCATTAAACGCGAACCGAGGGTGGATTTGAAAAACTGGGTATGAGGTGATGCTTACAAAGGTGCCTTTTATCATAATTTATTGGTCTTATGCCGGGCTTTTTTTTAGTGTTGTACTGTGTAATACTTAAGATATGCAAATTTTTCATAAATCGGGAAGCTATGTGCAATGGTATAGTCTAATGAGGTCGTAGAGTACAATATAAAGTTTTAAATAGTAAACTTTGTATGGAGTCAATCTCTGCTGTTAACTTCGACAACTTTCGACCCACGTGGATGAAAATAGCCGTAATGGATCAGTTTAGACCCCTATTATGCTTTAGATATTGAAATTTTCCATAAATTGGTAAGCTGGGTGCAATGGTATAGCCTAATGAGGTCGTAGAATGCAATATAAAGTTTTAAATAGTAATTTCTTGTATAGGATCAATCTCTGCTGTTAACTTCGACAACTTTCGACCCAGGTGGATGAAAATAGCCGTAATGGATCAGTTTAGACCCGTATTATGCTTAAGATATTGAAATTTTCCATTAATTGGAAAGCTGGCTGCAATGGTATAGCCTAATGAGGTCGTAGAGTGCAATATAAAGTTTTAAATAGTAATTTCTTGTATAGGGTCAATCTCTGCTGTTAACTTCGACAACTTTCGACCCAGGTGGATGAAAATAGCCGTAATGGATCAGTTTAGACCCGTATTTTGCTTAAGATAATGAAATTTTCCATAAATTGGTAAGCTGGGTGCAATGGTATAGCCTAATGAGGTCGTAGAGTACAATATAAAATTTTAAATAGTAAATCTATGTATGGGGTCAATCTCTGCTGATAACTTCGACAACTTTTGACCCAGGTGGATGAAAATAGCCGTAATGGATTAGTTTAATTCCGTATTATGCTTAAGATATTGAAATTTTTTCATAAAGTGGAAAGCTAGGTGCAATGGTATAGCCTAATGAGGTCGTAGAGTGCAATATAAAGTCTTAAATAGTAATTTCTTGTATTGTGTCAATCTCTGCTGTTAACTTCGACAACTTCCGACCCTGTTGGATGAAAATAGCCGTAATGGATCAGTTAAGACCCGTATTTTGCTTTAGATATTGAAATTTTCCATAAATTGGTAAGCTGGGTGCAATGGTATAGCCTAATGAGGTTGTAGAGTACAAGATAAAGTCTTAAATAGTAATTTCTTGTATTGGGTCAATCTCTGCTGTTAACTTCGACAACTTCCGACCCTGTTGGATGAAAATAGCCGTAATGGATCAGTTAAGACCCGTATTTTGCTTTAAATATTGAAATTTTCCATAAATTGGTAAGCTGGGTGCAATGGTATAGCCTAATGAGGTTGTAGAGTACAAGATAAAGTTTTAAATAGTAATTTCTTGTATAGGGTCAATCTCTGCTGTTAACTTCGACAGCTTTCGACCCAGGTGGATGAAAATAGTTGTAATGGATCAGTTTAGACCCGTATTTTGCTTTAGATATTGAAATTTTCCATAAATTGGTAAGCTGGGTGCAATGGTATAGCCTAATGAGGTCGTAGAGTACAATATAAAATTTTAAATAGTAAATCTATGTATGGGGTCAATCTCTGCTGTTAACTTCGACAACTTTCGACCCACGTGGATGAAAATAGCCGTAATGGATCAGTTTAGACCCGTAGTATGCTTTAGATATTGAAATTTTCCATAAATTAGTCTCTGCTGTTAACTTCGACAACTTCCGACCCTGTTGGATGAAAATAGCCGTAATGGATCAGTTAAGACCCGTAATTTGCTTTAGATATTGAAATTTTCCATAAATTGGTAAGCTGGGTGCAATGGTATAGCCTAATGAGGTTGTAGAGTACAAGATAAAGTTTTAAATAGTAATTTCTTGTACAGTGTCAATCTCTGCTGTTAACTTCGACAACTTCCGACCCTGTTGGATGAAAATAGCCGTAATGGATCAGTTAAGACCCGTATTTTGCTTTAGATATTGAAATTTTCCATAAATTGGTAAGCTGGGTGCAATGGTATAGCCTAATGAGGTCGTAGAGTACAATATAAAATTTTAAATAGTAAATCTATGTATGGGGTCAATCTCTGCTGTTAACTTCGACAACTTTCGACCCACGTGGATGAAAATAGCCGTAATGGATCAGTTTAGACCCGTAGTATGCTTTAGATATTGAAATCAAAACTCTGCTGTTAACTTCGACAACTTCCGACCCTGTTGGATGAAAATATGCCGTAATGGATCAGTTAAGACCCGTATTTTGCTTTAGATATTGAAATTTTCCATAAATTGGTAAGCTGGGTGCAATGGTATAGCCTAATGAGGTCGTAGAGTACAATATAAAATTTTAAATAGTAAATCTATGTATGGGGTCAAACTCTGCTGTTAACTTCGACAACTTTCGACCCACGTGGATGAAAATAGCCGTAATGGATCAGTTTAGACCCGTTGTATGCTTTAGATATTGAAATTTTCCATAAATTAGTAAGCTGGGTGCAATGGTATAGCCTAATCCCAATGAGGTTGTAGAGTACAATATAAAGTTTTAAATAGTAATTTCTTGTATAGGGTCAATCTCTGCTGTTAACTTCGACAACTTTAGACCCAGGTGGATAAAAATAGCCGTAATGGATAAGTTTAGACCCGTATTATTCTTCAGATTTTGAAATTTCCATAAATTGGAAAGCTAGGTGCAATGGTATAGCCTAATGAGGTCGTAGAGTACAATAAAAAATTTTAAATAGTAAGTCTTTATATGGGGTCAATCTCTGCTGTTAACTTCGACAACTTTCTACCCACGTGGATGAAAATAGCCGTAATGGATCAGTTTAGACCCGTAGTATGCTTTAGATATTGAAATTTTCCATAAATTAGTAAGCTGGGTGCAATGGTATAGCCTAATGAGGTTGTAGAGTACAATATAAAGTTTTAAATAGTAAATTTCTGTATGGGATCAATCTCTGCTGTTAACTTCGACAACTTTCGACCCAGGTGGATGAAAATAGCCGTAATGGATCAGTTTAGACCCGTATTATGCTTTAGATATTGAAATTTTCCATAAATTGGGAAGCTGGGTGCAATGGTATAGCCTAATGAGGTCGTAGAGTACAATATAAAGTTTTAAATAGTAAATCTCTGTATGGGGTTAATCTCTGCTGTTAACTTCGACAACTTTCGACCCAGGTGGACGAAAATAGCCGTAATGCATTAGTTTAGACCCGTATAGCCTAATGAGGTCGTAGAGTACAATATGAAGCTTTAAATAGTAATTCTTTGTATGGGGTCAATCTCTGCTGTTAACTTCGACAACTTTCGACCCAGGTTGACATAGCCGAACATAGCCGTAATGGATCAGTTTAGACCCGTATTATGCTCTAGATATTGAAATTTTCCATAAATTGGTAAGCTGGGTGCAATGGTATAGCCTAATTAGGTCGTAGAGTACAATATAAAGTTTTAAATAGTAATTCTTTGTACGGAGTCAATCTCTGCTGTTAACTTCGACAACTTTCGACCCAGGTGGATGAAAATAGCCGTAATGGATTAGTTAAGACCCGTAATATGCTTCAGATATTCAAATTTTCCATAAATTGGGAAGCTAGGTGCAATGGTATTGCCTAATGAGTCGTAGAGTACTGTAATGATAAGGCGAGGGGTTAAGTTTTTCGCAGTTGGATGCGAGCTTATGATTGATTTTTATTCAATTGAGTCTTCTCTTTTATGCAATTTTGACATGAGTGAAATGGTAAGTTAAATTGAGTCACTTTGCTAGGAATAATATTTGAGTAATTTTAAGTTGCTGTGATGGGCGTGCAATGCAATACAGACCGACTAAGGTAACGGTTCCTGCGTTATCAGCGCTTGAGTAGGTTGCTGGTTAACTAGCATAGTGTGTATGCAGTAGAGTGACTCAATTTAACTTTAACAATGCTTAAGCTAGTTACAGTGGTGTTGATAAGTTTACTCATTGGTGCTTATTACTATGACTTATATTTATATTAATGTTTAATATATAAGGAATCCTACACCTTTCTTCCCTAAGAAAAAAAATTTATACTATATTAAATTTTTTTTTGTATTACTTCATTTGTTTCTTATTGTGGTAGCTTTTTTAACCTATTTTTGTGAACTTTAGAAGTTTTTTCATTAATTTCCCCTTAAGTAGCATTAATTTATTCTATCCATACATAAACACCCACCATCAAACAAAAAAACCTACCTCTCTGACAAAAAAATTTTATAACAAAGACATACAGGTAGCAACACCTCATACCCAGTTTTTCTGGAGCACGTCATTTAAATGGGCACTTTTATACTAGCAACACAAAGTTACAACCTCTATTGCTGGTTAAAAAAATATGAGAGCTAAAATTTTGGAAAATTCACCAAAGTTAGAGGGGGTCACCACCATTGTTATACCAAATTCCCGCCTCCAATGGACAAGCGGTTAGTACCCCGCCCATAGAGGTCTAACTTAGAATATGGAATTAATGGAAAACCACTCGATAGAAATGTGTAAGATTTTAACTATATTGAGATACGGACTAATAAAATGTGTACTTAAGAGATGGTAGTATGCATCGAAAAACCGCGATGTTGGGTACCACATTTGACAGCACCCATCATCGAGGCAATATAGGCCATAATCTAGAGATAAAAATAGACTGAATCGCGTTTTCAGTTTTACCAATGAAAGCTTGGTTCGCGGTTCTTAGGCATTTATATACTAGCAATTGCCTTCGAACAACATTGACCATTTAGGTAAAACCAGTTTCACCAAAATTATGGAATTAATCTTATGAGTAAAGTGCTTCAATACCAGCAGAAAAACAGATCGGATCATTTAAATACATCAGTTCAAGGCATCTTAGCGTATCGCGGTTTGTCCAACAAAGACATTTTTAAACTAAATTTTTGATTTTCTTAATGGAAATGACGACTTTTATTTATAGGATTTATTGCATAATTTTGGAGACGCTCTTGATACCCATATGGTCAATGTTGCTCTGAGGCAATTGCTTGTACAAAGACAGCCATAGCCCGTGTCTTAAGGGTCCGATGGTGAATCTTAAAACGCAGTTCGGTCTATTTTGATCTCTAGTTTATGACCTATATTGCCTCGATGATGGGTGCTGTCAAATGTGGTACCCAACATCGCGGTTTTTCGATGCATACTACCATCTCTTAAGTACACATTTTATTAGTCCGTATCTCAATATAGTTAAAATCTTATACAATTCTATCGAGTGGTTTTCCATTAATTCCATATTCTAAGTTAGACCTCTATGGGCGGGGTACTAACCGCTTGTCCATTGGAGGCGGGAATTTGGTATAACAATGGTGGTGACCCCCTCTAACTTTGGTGAATTTTCCAAAATTTTAGCTCTCATATTTTTTTAACCAGCAATAGAGGTTGTAACTTTGTGTTGCTAGTATAAAAGTGCCCATTTAACGCGAACTTGACGTGCTCCAGAAAAACTGGGTATGAGGTGTTGCTACCCGATGCCTCTAGATTCACAATTTATTGGTCCCAGTCCCAGGCAAAAAAAAAAGTTGAATTTTGTTCCTCTGTGTAGTATATGGACCTAAATATTTATTTTCTAGTTTGTGTCCTGTTTCATTTTTTAATAGAACCTTATCTCCAATTTTAAAGTCTACTATATGGATACTTTTATCGTACTCTATTTTTTGTTTTTGTTTTTTATTATCTATCATAATTGCTGCTCTTTTTCTGGCTGTTTGCATCCTATATTTAATTTCTTTATCATATGCTTCTAAGTTATACAGTGGGTCAATTTTAGTTGTGTTTGTTATTTCTAGTTGGGGTGGTATTTTTCCGAATATTAATTCAAATGGGCAATAGTTGTGAGTCGTTGATGGTATTGTGTTATAACAATATGTAAAATATTGTACCCATACGTCCCAGTCGTCTTTCTTTACTGTTATATAGGATCGAATATATTCGTTCAATGTTCTGTGACTTCTTTCTATAGATCCTAGTGTCTGGTGATGGTGAGCTGTTGAAGTTTTGTTTGTTATTTTTAATAGTTTACAAATTTCGACAATTATTTTATTTTTATATTCTGTTCCCATGTCGGTTAATATTGTTTTCATGGGGCCAAAAATTAATATGAAATTCTCGAATATCGCTTTGGCTATTGTTTTCGCGCTTTTGTCCTTTACCGCTACCGTAACCAGATATTTACTCAGTTCGCAAATTATGGTTACTGCGTATTCATTACCTTCTAATGATTTCGGAAACGGACCTATTGTATCTATTTGTACTATATCAAATGCTTGTTGAGGTGTTTCTGTTATAATTATCGGTTCTTTCGAATGTTTTACTGTTTTATTTTTGCTGCATGCGAGGCAGTTTTTAACATAGTTTTTTATATCCTTTTTCATGTTTTGCCAATAAAAATATCTGCGGAGTTTATTATTTAATCTATTTACACCTGGGTGTCCTCCTAAGAGTGCATCCTCGTGGTATTTTTGCAAAATGCTCTGCTTTTCATTTTCCGTTTTGATAATAGTGATTTTAGGCGTTAGTGCTATTTTCAAATTTCTTAAAACTTGATTGCCTACTTCTTTAAATTTATTAGGATTTATTTATTAGGATATTTTCGCCCAGTGACATTTTTAGTTTTGTAATATTAAGATCACTGGCTAGTGTTTCAAGCCTTGAGAAATACTGTTCTAAATCAATTTTCTCTTTAGTGACTATGTCTTTTGTTTTAATAGTACCGATGGTACTTTTCCCTGTTTTTATAAACGATTTTTCGGTGATCCATTTAAGGATAGCGTACTTTCTGACATCATTAAGGGTTTCATATATTTTTGGCGTGTCGTAATCGCATTTTATATTAGTCTGTTCTTGTATGAATTCGTTGTGTATTTTTAGTTTATCTTGTGCATTTTTCTTGTCCTCTAAACATTTTTGAGCTCTAGTTGTTACTTTGTTAACTTGTGATGATATGTTTTTAATATCTGTAAAATTAATTCTAGATAATGCATCGGCTACTTTGTTAAGTTTCCCTGGTAAAAATAATATTTCAAAATCGTATTCTTCTAATTCAAGACGTATTCGGGTTAGTCTGGATGATGGGTCTTTCATTGCAAACAAGTAACTGAGGGGTCTGTGATCACTTTGAACCACGAATTTTGTGCCGTAGACATAGGGTCGGAAGAACTTTATTGCCCAGTGAATTGCTAAAAGCTCTTTTTCGCATTACTCGGACCACTTGAATACAGCATTTTTCCTTCATAGTCTAGTAAGATGTACTGCATAATGGGAAAAATTTTCTATAAACCTTCTATAATAGTTGCAGAATGCAACAAAACGTTTAGTTTCGTCGGGATTGGTTGGTCTTGGGTAGTTTGATATCGTTTCGTATTTTTTATCATCTGGTAAGATACCCTTATCAGTGCATTTATGGCCTAAATATGTGACTTCATGCTGAAAAAAATTGCATTTTTCTGGGTGAAGTTTCAAACTATGTTTTCTACAAAGCTGGAAAACTGCTTCAAGGTTACTAAGCATGTGATTAGGGGAACATCCCAATACGACCAGGTCATCCATGTACAAAAAGCCTTGTGTAGGGGTGAGACCGCTAAAAGAAAGAGTCATCATTCGCTGAAAAGAATTTGGTGCTACTTTTAACCCGTACGGTAATCTTTTAAACCTATATGCACCTCTGTTTGTGGAAATTGATGTAATGTCCCTTGAATCTTTATGTAGTTTGATTTGGTGGAAGCCTGACATAAGATCTAATGTTGAAAAATATTTTGCTCTTCCTAATTGATCCAAAATATCATCAATACGAGGTAATGGGAATTTGTCTGCAACAAGTTTCTTGTTAATATGTCTATAATCAACAACTAGGCGCCATCTTTTCTCTTGGGAGTTCGGTAAGGATTTTTTAGGTACTAATAGGATAGGGCTATTGTATTCTGCTATTGAAGGCTCTATTATTTTATCACGTATTAATTTATTTACCTGTTTAAGCCGGGTATCCAGCACCGCGGAAACTAAAAATTCCTGTCAAACTTCATATAAAAAAAACTGTGGCAGGAATTTTTAGTTTGCATTTTCCTTGCTTGTGTATCCAGCAACATGAACGTAATCCACATTTTCTTATCGATAGTTGGCATATCGATAGCGTGTGTGGATGGCGAGAACAGCTGACACACAGCGCAGGAATATATTGTCAACAATTATTTTGGATGTGATGAGCGAAATTTTGGGGGGAATGCTCTTGTATTTATGAAGATGCCTTCTAATCTGTGTGTTTATTAGAGTGGTGCACCAATTGGTCATGATATCTGCTGGTGTTTACACCGCGGTATATGTATATGTACATATGTAGTTCTATGCCTCTCATACCAGGGGCACCACATAGATGACTCTAGTTTTTTTAGGGCAGTCGATCATGCCGTACCACATAACGGGATCGCCCATATCCACCGGTTCGAGGCTTAAGAGGCTTAATGGAGCTCCAATGCCATTAGCTGCAACCATAGCTACTACCCGAGTCACACGGGCTTTCCTAGTCAAGACACGCCAAGGTATTTAGCAGCGTTATCCGTATATGGATCTCTTAATCCCAGGAGTCGCATTCCATCTACTTTTCCTGGTCTCATGGCAATCGTGTTGACTCTTTGAACGATTAACGGCTATGTTCCGTTTCGCCCTTCTACCAAAGCCAAGGCCACTAAGATGACAAAATCCTTAATGTAAATGCGAATGTGTTTCGTAAATCTTGTATCCGACCATAAAAGACCTTATTTTATTGGCGACCACCCAAGAAGTCATACTACTTTGGTGATAATTGCATTATAAAGTTGTGCAGATAACAACATACTGCAGTGATGTTTACTGTAAAGTGTCATGCCCTTTGGTTTTTATCCCCAAGAACATATAAAATGTTTAGCACATACTCCGAGCAGCATGCTTTATTCAGAAAATATTATTTATATTTTAAATTTATTTAAATTCAAAAAGTTAACAGTGCCAAACAGCTGATTGATCAGAGTGACCTTCCACCTCTTCGTTGCATGGTCACACTGTCTTAGTTATGTTCCACACACACAAGAAATAATTAGCAAATTCCTGACAGGAATTTTCCGCAGTGCTGGATACAGGCCTTTATCTATTTCTTCTCGATCTGTATATGCTGTTCTATAGTTTTTAATATATACTGGTGTGTTGTCTTTTAATTGTAGTTTTTGCTGATAGAAATTATTACATGAGATTGTTTCAGACTCTAGTCCAAACACATCACTGTATTTTGAACATAAATTTATTCAGTCGTTTTTGTGTGCTTCAGGACAGTGTTTTTCTAATTTCATTAATATTTCCTTTTTTCTACTTTTGTTTGTATTTATTTTATTAATGATTTCATAATTTGTTAAAGATTCGTGTTTAATATTATTGCAATTAACAGTTACTGTGTTGTCATTTGTATTTAGAATTTTAACTATTGCTTGATCTGCTCTTACTATGGTGTTTGCAATGAATACTCCTGGTTGTAGTTCTTGGTTTAGTACTAATACTTCGTCTTCAAGAGTATTTAGTGGGATTTCTCTGAAGACCTCTGATCTAGCAGGTAATACTAATTGGTCCTTACATGTATTTGTTAATGGTATTTCGATAATGTCAGGAAAATTATCTGGTCTTAATATGAGAAAATCTTTATTTTTCTGGTAGTCTAATATGCAATTGAATTCTTTTATAAAATCTAGTCCTATTAATCCTTCACATGGTATGGGAAAATCATCTTTAATAATGTTAAATGTATGAGTGATTAAGGTATTTCTGTACTGTAAGTCGATTTTAACCGTTCCTAGTGATCTTATGCTGCCTTCCCCGATTCCGCTGATTTGTGTGGTTCTGCTTTTGTTTAACTGATTTGTGTTGAATGAATTTTTCAAGAGTGATATGTTTGCCCCGGTGTCTACTAAAAAGGTTATTTTTTTTTTTTGTATGTGAGTTAAGCAAAGTAACAAAGCTGCTAAAATTTAGATTTATGTGGAATATTCTTGGTTGTTTAGAGGACCATCTTCGTTTTCCGACTCTGAGTTTTGGTTTTCAACCAATCTAACATTGTTATGATTGTTATTGTTTTGTTGCTTGTTACGATTTTGGTTGTTATTATTTTGTTGTCTGTAATGATTATTGTTGTACTGTCCACGTCCGTGATTATTTTGCCCTCTATAATTTTGATAGTTTCCTCGATAGTTATATCGATGCTGGGAATAATTTTGATTATTAAGGGCGTGAGAACTGTCTTGGCCTGCTTGAGTACAGGTATTTATAAACTTTTCAGCTAATTGGTTCATGTCTGCATATTGACCTGCCTGTATAACTAACTTGACTTTCTCGTTGTTGCAATTGTTTGAAATTGCATCAACAGCTACTTGTGTTGTAAATTTAGAGGCTTGTGTCGCTGTGAGTCCTTCTGAAATATAGGCGGTTTCGAGAGCATGTGCAAGCTCTTCTATTTCCTTGCTATATTGATTAGCTGATTTGTTATGTTGTTTTATATTTTTGATTTTAGCATTTATAACAGCCACCGATTCACCTTTTATTGTCTGTTCTATTTTATTTTTAATACATAAAATGCTTGTTTCTTGTCCGACTATATTTCTAGCAGTTCCTATTAGTCTGCTTTTTATTATTTGTACTGCTAATTGTTCATGATTCCCTTTAATAGTGTTTAATATATCTAGTGCGTCTAAAAATCTTTTGACATGAGTAGCCTTGCCGTCAAATTCAGGGATAAGCTTAACTGCTGTGTTTAAAAATTCTACTTGATTCTGTTCCATTTCAAATATATTTTTAGTTCTAATTTCTTGTGTTTTTAGGTCTGTTACTTCGTTTTCCTCGGTGCCTATTAATATTTCCCCTGGTGTGTTTTTAAGTTTAGTGTGTCCCTTATGTTTTCAGGTATAACTATATTAATGCTATTTTTAATAATATTAGCGGTGACTTGAATGTCTTTCCGTATATCTTGAAGTATTTGTGTTGCCTTGGTTTTGTGTTCTTCGGTTGTGATGTTGTTTATAAAAAAAACTATTTTATTGTAAGTTTTAGTTATCTTAACTGCATTTTTTGTTACTGTTTCTAAGCTATTATTCTGGTTTTTTAGTATTTTACTGGCTTTGTCGAGACCTATTTTGTGGTACTTTATTGTTTCGGAAATATTGGTCCATTCCATAATACCTTCATATTAATATTCCTTTTTGGTTTTCTTAAATTTATTGTTTTTTCATTTCTTTGTACATGTGTCTTTTCTGACAAAATGTCGACTGTAAATATATATATTTTTTTTTGTAATATTAGTTGTATGTATGTATATAATGTATGTATAGGTATATAATATATTTTCATTTATGAGTTTTTAGGTGTATATTATTTTTTGCGGCGGGAGACTCGCCACTGCCGATACAAAACTTTGCACTAGGAAGCGCAATTTTGTTTTATTAGTTTATGTTTTATTGGTGCGATTTTGTTGATGTTTCTCAATGTCTGCTATTTTGTCCCAGATTTGGCAGGCTACAGCCCACAGTGGTGGTGGATCAGCATTCACTAGGGACAGCAGTTCGGCTCGCTTCTTTCTCAGTTTAACGGCTGCTCCACCTCGGCGCTTTGGAGTTCTGGCATAGGGAATCTTGGTCAGCCGCTCCTCTTCCTTGATGGCTGCTTTGAAGGCGGATTGACGTCGCAAGTACTCCTGTATCGACAGCGGTTTGGGGCCGGCTTTCGGCTCCGCTGCAATGGCTGCTGCGACTTTGGTTTGATGTTCCGTGGACATGCCCAAGGATTAAGGATATGGGTTATCCCTAATATATTCTTAAATTTCTGCCGGTTCAGAAGGCAGGATCGCCATGTAATGATAAGGCGAGGGGTTAGGTTGTTCGCAGTTGGATGCGAGCTTATGATTGATTTTTATTCAATTGAGTCTTCTCTTTTATGCAATTTTGACATGAGTGAAATGGTAAGTTAAATTGAGTCACTTTGCTAGGAATAATATTTGAGTAATTTTAAGTTGCTATGATGGGCGTGCAATGCAATGCAGACCGACTAAGGTAACGGTTCCTGCGTTATCAGCGCTTGAGTAGGTTGCTGTGAGTGACTCAATTTAACTTTAACAATGCTTAAGCTAGTTACAGTAATGTTGATAAGTTTACTCATTGGTGCTTATTACTTTGACTTATAATTATATTAATGTTTAATATATAAGGAATCCTACAAATATAAAGTTTTAAATAGTAAATCTTTGTATGGAGTCAATCTCTGCTGTTAACTTCGACAACTTTCTACCCAGGTGGATGAAAATAGCCGTAATGGATCAGTTTAGACCCGTAATATGGTTAAGATATTAAAATTTTCCATAAATGGAAAAGCTAGGTGCAATGGTATAGCCTAATGAGGTCGTAGAGTACAATATAAAGTTTTAAATAGTAATTCTTTGTATGGGGTCAATCTCTGCTGTTAACTTCGACAACTTTCGACCCATGTGGATGAAAATAGCCGTAATGGATCAGTTTAGACCCGTAATATGGTTAAGATATTAAAATTTTCCATAAATGGAAAAGCTAGGTGCAATGGTATAGCCTAATGAGGTCGTAGAGTACAATATAAAGTTTTAAATAGTAATTCTTTGTATGGGGTCAATCTCTGCTGTTAACTTCGACAACTTTCGACCCTGGTGGATGAAAATAGCCGTAATGGATCAGTTTAGACCAGTATTATGCTTTAGATATTGAAATTTTCCATAAATTGGTAAGCTGGGTGCAATGGTATAGCCTAATGAGGTCGTCGAGTACAATATAAAGTTTTAAGTAGTAATTCTTTGTATGGAGTCAATCTCTGCTGTTAACTTCGACAACTTTCGACCCAGGTGGATGAAAATAGCCGTAATGGATCAGTTTAGACCCGTAATATGGCTAAGATATTAAAATTTTCCATAAATGGGAAAGCTAGGTGCAATGGTATAGCCTAATGAGGTCGTAGAGTACAATATAAAGTTTTAAATAGTAATTCTTTGTATGGGGTCAATCTCTGCTGTTAACTTCGACAACTTTCGACCCAGGTGGATGAAAATAGCCGTAATGGATTAGTTTAGACCCGTAATATGCTTAAGATATTAAAATTTTCCATAAATTGGGAAGCTAGGTGCAATGGTATAGCCTAATGAGGTCGTAGAGTACAATATAAAGTTTTAAATAGTAAATCTTTGTATGGGGTCAATCTCTGCTGTTAAATTCGACAACTTTCGACCCAGGTGGATAAAAATAGCCGTAATGGATTAGTTTAGACCCGTATTATGCTTAAGATATTGAAATTTTCCATAAATTGGAAAGCTAGGTGCAATGGTATAGCCTAAAGAGGGGGTAGAGTACAATATAAAGTTTTAGATAGTAAATCTTTGTATGGGGTCAATCTCTGCTGTTAACTTCGACAACTTTCGACCCAGGTGGATGAAAATAGCCGTAATGGATCAGTTTAGACCCGTGTTATGCTTAAGATATTTAAATTTTCCATAAATTGGGAAGCTGGGTGCAATGGTATAGCCTAATGAGGTCGTAGAGTACAATATAAAGTTTTAAATAGTAAATCTTTGTATGGGGTCAATCTCTGCTGTTAACTTCGACAACTTTCGACCCAGGTGGATGAAAATAGCCGTAATGGATTAGTTTAGACCCGTAATATGCTTAAGATATTAAAATTTTCCATAAATTGGGAAGCTAGGTGCAATGGTATAGCCTAATGAGGTCGTAGAGTACAATATAAAGTTTTAAATAGTAATTCTTTGTATGGGGTCAATCTCTGCTGTTAACTTCGACAACTTTCGACCCAGGTGGATGAAAATAGCCGTAATGGATAAGTTTAGACCCGTATTATGCTTTAGATATTGAAATTTTCCATAAATTGGGAAGCTGGGTGCAATGGTATAGCCTAATGAGGTCGTAGAGTACAATATAAAGTTTTAAATAGTAATTCTTTGTATGGGGTCAATCTCTGCTGTTAACTTCGACAACTTTCGACCCAGGTGGATGAAAATAGCCGTAATGGATCAGTTTAGACCCGTAATATGCTTTAGATATTCAAATTTTCCATAAATTGGGAAGCTAGGTGCAATGGTATAGCCTAATGAGGTCGTAGAGTACAATATAAAGTTTTAAATAGTAAATCTTTGTATGGGGTCAATCTCTGCTGTTAACTTCGACAACTTTCGACCCAGGTGGATGAAAATAGCCGTAATGGATCAGTTTAGACCCGTATTATGCTTTAGATATTGAAATTTTCCATAAATTGGGAAGCTAGGTGCAATGGTATAGCCTAATGAGGTCGTAGAGTACAATATAAAGTTTTAAATAGTAAATCTTTGTATGGGGTCAATCTCTGCTGTTAACTTCGACAACTTTCGACCCAGGTGGATGAAAATAGTTAGCGTAATGGATCAGTTTAGACCCGTATTATGCTTTAGATATTGAAATTTTCCATAAATCAGTATGCTGGGTGCTATGGTATAGCCTAATGAGGTCGTCGAGCACAAAATAAAGTTTTAAATAGTTAATCTTTGTATGGAGTCAATCTTTGCTGTTAACTTCGACAACTTCGACCCAGGTGGATGAAAATAGCCGTAATGGATCAGTTTAGACCCGTGATATGCTTTAGATATTCAAATTTTCCATAAATTGGTTAACTGGGTGCAATGGTATAGCCTAATGAGGTCGTAGAGTACAATATAAAGCTTTAAATAGTAATTCTTTGTATGGGGTCAATCTCTGCTGTTAACTTCGACAACTTTCGACCCAGGTGGATGAAAATAGCCGTAATGGATCAGCTTAGACCAGTATTATGCTTTAGATATTGAAATTTTCCATAAATTGGTAAGCTGGGTGCTATGGTATAGCCTAATGAGGTCGTAGAGTACAATATAAAGCTTTAAATAGTAATTCTTTGTATGGGGTCAATCTCTGCTGTTAACTTCGACAACTTTCGACCCAGGTGGATAAAAATAGCCGTAATGGATTAGTTTAGACCCGTTTAATACTTTAGATATTAAAATTTTCCATAAATTGGGAAGCTAGGTGCAATGGTATAACCTAATGAGGTCGTAGAGTACAATATAAAGTCTTAAATAGGAAATCTTTGTATGGAGTCAAACTCTGCTGTTAACTTCGACAACTTTCGACCCAGGTGGATGAAAATAGCCGTAATGGATAAGTTTAGACCCGTATTATGCTTTCGATATTAAAATTTTCCATAAATTGGGAAGCTGGGTGCAATGGTATAGCCTAATGAGGTCGTAGAGTACAATATAAAGTTTTAAATAGTAATTCTTTGCATGGGGTCAATCTCCGCTGATAACTTCGACAACTTTCGACCCAGGTGGATGAAAATAGCCGTAATGGATTAGTTTAGACCCGTTTTATGCTTTAAATATTCAAATTCCATAAATTGGAAAGCTAGGTGCAATTGTATAGCGTAAAGAGGGGGTAAAGTTCAATATTAAACTTTAAATAGTTATTCTTTGCATGCGGTCAATCTCTGCTATAGCCAGGTGGATGAACATAGCCGTAATGGATTAGTTTAGACCCGTAATATGCTTTAGATATTCAAATTCTCCATAAATTGGGAAGCTAGGTGCAATGGTATAACCTAATGAGGTCGTAGAGTACAATATAAAATTTTAAATAGATAGATAGATAGATAGATATTTATATTTATTTAAAATAAATATGGTACGGATACGCCGGCATGGATATGTGTAGACTGCCAAGTACTGTTTCGAACTCCTACACCGGGGTTGCCCAGCTCGTCGCCAGATACCCGATCGTTTGTCCTCCACAGTATTGACATACACACACTATACATTTTTTGTGAACATTTATATTTAATTAAATCTAGACATTTTATTGAACAATAATTTTAGATTAAATACTTACAAAACTTTAAATTAAATACTTTTAATAATGAATGCTTGAACACAATTAAACAAATTCGCTTATAATAAGTTATCTATAAAGAATGGCCTTCTCTACATATCCTGCCAAATTGACCCAATTAACTAAGCCGTTTTCATTTAATACTGATATTATTTCTGCCTCGCTTAGTGTTGGTTTTCTAAAATACAATAATCTAAACTCTTTGAGCACAGGACATCTTCCCAAAAACTGACATATGTTTTCAATTTCTTTTAAATTGCACAAGGAACATGTTTTATCTCTACGCACGAGCCTTAAAAATCCAACTAATCATTTTCCTCTGTTATTTATCATCACAGTAAGTAACGCCTTTAGTGTAATCAAGATGTTTGTATATTCGATTTTCACTGGATACTGCACTATTTATATGGCCACCACGATCATTTTCTTTCAGATGACTCGCTGAATATATATGAGGTGCAGATTGAGACCATATAAATATGCCTCTTCAACACCAGTTTCTAGGCATAGTGTGTAATTTGGTGCGCAGTCTGGTAATCGTAGAATCCGTCTGAAAAATCTTTGCAACATATTAGTTTCGTTGAACCATGCATAGCCCCATACTTGCGCTGCATACATTTGCATTGCCCTCGCTGTGGACTGGAAAAGGTTCCACTTGCTACTCAAGTTTATATTCGGCTTATCATAGAATGTATTCCAAGTTGAATTGATCGCCCCCTTTGCTTCTACATTTCTGTTTTTTATATGTGGTCCAAATGACATTCGTGGTGTTAGGATTACGCCTAGATATTTATACTCCGAAGTGATTTTTATAAAGTTGGATTTGTAAAACCATTGTTCTGAAGCAGCCAATCTGCCCCCATTTCTAAAAACCATTATTTCTGATTTGGACATGTTTACTTCCATTCCCCATAAATCGCAATATTTCTCCAAACGTGTAATCATTTTCTGCAGAACATGTATATCGTCAGATAAAATGACAATGTCATCGGCGTAGAGCAATAATCTTATGTTAACGTCCCCAATATAGAGTCCACCTTCCAATTGATCATGAAGATCATTAAGGTACAACGTAATAAGCAGAGGGGAGAGTATACAGCCTTGCTTTACGCCACTATAAGTTTGGAACTCATCAGAAATTTCAGTCTTAGTCCACACAATACTTTCTGTATTTTTATATATTTTTTCAAGAAAGTTCGCAATTTTGGTTGATATGCCCATAGTTTGTAATTTGTAAGGCAATAATTGTCTATGAACTCGGTCAAATGCTGCTTTGAAATCCACGGAGAAGCAATATACTTTTTTCCTTTCGGCAATTTTTAGATGGACTATGGACGCTAAATTGTATACGTTGTCTACAGTGGAATAATTGTTCCGAAACCCAGCTTGAAATTCATTTAGAATTTTATTTTCTTCTATCCAGGAAGTAAGACGTGCATTTATAATAGCCATTAATATTTTTGCAGCGCAATTCATGAAGGATATCCCTCGATAGTTCTCTGGTGCATTTGGATCTCCTTTTTTAAATAATGGGAATATTACAGAGGTTTTGAAGCAATCAATATCGGTGACGTCATCGAGGATTTTATTGTATACCGAAGCCAATTTATGAATAAAGTTATCAGATGCATTTTTAAAAAACTCATATGGAATCCTATCTTGTCCTGGAGCTTTTTCTGGTCTTGTTTTCTGTTGCATGGATAATATTTCGTCCGGTGTGACAGGTTTCTCAAGCTCGAAATTTGCTATTTCATTAACAGCGTATTGAATAGGTGCAATATTTTGCGACGGATTCAGCAAAGTTTCGAAGTACCACTTAAAGTCTTGTGCGTTAATATGTGTTCCGATCTGAGGTTGAGCATTTCTTATTTCCTTTGCCACAATCCACCAGTCCTTGCTGCTTTGAATACTGTGGATTTTGATTTCTAGTTTTTCATAGTATAATAGTTGCTTATCATTGCACATCCTTTCATATTTTTCTTTGCTTTTGGTATAGTTAATTTTATCCCCAATACTCTGCGTTCTCCTATATTTTTTCAGATTATCAAATACCAAGTCCTTTTGTCTCATACATTGCGCATCAAACCATTTGTTTTTGAAGACTCTATTGTTTCCCTTCTGAGATTGTACTGGATATGAACATTTTATTACTCTACACATGTCATTCAAACTTATGTCTGATTGTTGCAACATTGCTCTGTCCAAGTTGTAGTCCAATTTCTGATTATATGCTTCTTTAAGCGAATCTTTCCATTTCAGTTTAGGTAAAAGTTTGATACTTTACATCCATCTACTTTTACGCTTAAGACCAAAGAGATTGGCATGTGATCGGACCATATTGCACTTTCCACCGAAAATTTTTCAACTTGATCAAGCATTTCATAAGATATTGCGCAGATATCATTAACCGACTGACCCATATTGCTTATGTATGTAAATGCTCCTTCTCTGTCGCCATTGGTTCTTCCATTTAAAATGAGTAGGCTGTTATACTCGCAGAATTTCAAAAACTCCCTTCCGTTACTGTTTACTAGTTTGTCCTGTGATTCTCTACCATGTGTGCCAGCAGTAAAACTGTTAATCAATCAATTGTGTACAATTTGTTGCTCTTCGCCTATACGAATATTTGGGTCACCAATAACTAGAGGATTAATTGGGGCATGTTGCATTAAAAGGTCAGAGACTACACTAAATTCCTTTTTCCAGCACGTTCCTCTTATATAAAGTGGTACAATAGTGAACTTTTGCAGGCCAGTTCTTACTCGAATTATTTTGACATTATCAAGCTCATCAAATTTGTGTTCGATGCCATGTTCCTTTAAAGCTTTTCTTACTCCATGTAACTGTCCGCCAACTGCTCTGCCGAATCTATAAGCTCTTGTCGCTGGTTCCCATTGTGTATAAAATCTTTCTTTCTTTACGTGTGTTTCGGTTAGAAGAAATATATCATGTTCCTTAACGTACTCAAAGAATTCTCTATGCAATAATTTACTTTTAAGGCCGTGTACATTATAAGCTAAAATTTGAATTTTTAAAACTTTATTATATTGTGTTGTGTTTTCGTTTTCTTCATTTATTTCCCTTATAGTGTACCCTAGTTTTTTGAGCGGCTATAAATTTTGCTATTTAGTGCTTCAAACGATATGTTAATATACTGCAGCTTTCCCGCGTACAAGTTTTTTAACATGTCTTCCGCTGGCTGCCCGTTAAAGACTAGTATTTTATTAGAATAATAAAAATAATATAAAATTCCCGCCTTCAACGGATAAACGGTTAGTACCATGCTCATAGAGGTCTAACTTAGAAAGTGGAATTAATGGAAAACCACTCGATAGAATTGTATAAGATTTTAACTATATTGAGATACGGACTAATAAAATGTGTACTTAAGAGATGGTAACATGCATCGAAAAACCGCGATGGTGGGTACCACATTTGACAGCTCCCATTAACGAGGCTATATAGGCCACAAAGTAGAGATCAAAATAGACCGAACTGCGTTTTTAGATTCACCATCGGACCCTTAAGTCACGGGCTATGGCTATCTTTGTACAAGCAATTGCCTCAGAGCAACATTGACCATATGGGTATCAAGAGCGTCTCCAAAATTATGGAATAAGTCCTATAAATAAGAGTCGTCATTTCCATTAAGAAAATCAAAAATTTAGTTTGAAAATGTCTTTGGTGGACAAACCGCGATACGCTAAGATGCCTTGAACTGATGTATTTAAATGATCCGATCTGTTTTTCTGCTGGTATTGAAGCACTTTACTCATGAGATTATTTTCATAATTTTGGTGAAACTGGTTTCACCTAAATGGTCAATGTTGTTCGAAGGCAATTGCTAGTATATAAATGCCTAAGAACCGCGAACCAAGAATTTATTGGTAAAACTGAAAACGCGATTCAGTCTATTTTGATCTCTAGTTTATGGCCTATATTGCCTCGATGATGGGTGCTGTCAAATGTGGTACCCACCATCGCGGTTTTTCGATGCATGTTACCATCTCTTAAGTACACCTTTTATTAGTCCGTATCTCAATATAGTTAAAATCTTACACAATTCTATCGACTGGTTTTCCATTAATTCCACTTTCTAAGTTAGACCTCTATGGGCATGGTACTAACCGCTTGTCCATTGGAGGCGGGAATTTGGTATAACAATGGTGGTGACTCCCTCTAACTTTGGTGAATTTTCCAAAATTTTAGCACTCATATTTTTTTAACCACCAATAGAGGTTGTAACTTTGTGTTGCTAGTATAAATGTGCCCATTAAGCGCGAACTTGACGTGCTCCAGAAAAACTGGGTATGAGGTGTTGCTACCTAATGCCTCTAGTTTCACAATTTATTGGTCCCAGTCCCAGGCAATTTTGAGTGTTCCACAGTGTAATACAACCATTTATTTTCAATTTGCATTCTATCATTTCGTACTATGATTTTTATGTTTTTATCATTTTCCAACAGCAAATTTTTTAGTTCTAATAAAACTTGTTTGTTTTTTTGCTTTTCTGCTGTTAAGTCTCTTTCTATATATATTCGTGATCCTGCCAAATATTTTGTATTTTAAAAATTTTTTTCTACCATTTTGTTATCTCTTTCATAAAGGATTTTTGTATCCGTAATTTTTAGTTTCTCGTTGCAAATTTGAATCGCCATTGCACAGTGGTCCCGCACGTCGGCCAAAAATAAAAAAACCAAAGTCAAAATGTTGACTTTAAATGTACCAATTCTTATTTATAATTGGTCTAGCTATTTGAATTTATTCATCTTTTTGTTTTGCTCTATCTGTCCTCTTCAAGAATAGCATCGAAAGAGATAGCATGACATTCATTGTGTATTGCAGCGTACGCAACGTGCAAGGGAAGCTCTCCGTAAAAAATTTGTTAAACTTATTTGAAACAAGTGTTTGTGCAATGAAAGTGATTAATATCTTAAGTAAAGGTATTAACTTTCTTTTTACAACAAAAAGTATATGTAGTATGTGTTGTGTTTTGTGTAAATCATTATTTTATTTAGTACATAATTGTGAACGTTCTTAGTTTGTCTTTTCTGTGTTTGGTTAGAGTTTTAGTTGTGAAGGGGTTCTTGGGGATGAACAAATCTTTTTGTATAATATTCTTAAGCATTTTAAGAATATAAGAAAGTTTAATTCAAGTGCCGTAAGGTGCCGTGCGGCTTGCAATATACGAAAAGGTAACCTAACCTCAATTTTAAAAAAGCACGTGCTTCTGCTGTGTGTTGTTGTTTGTTGGTTTGTGTTGTCATTTGTTGTTATTTTTGTGTTATGTTTTGTGTTTATATTCTTTTCTTTAAAATAATAGCTAATTATTTCCTTAGGAGCCACTTATGAATGCCAATTTTCACGTTTACATACAAAAATAAAGACATTAAATTATTTAGGCTAAACCATACGCGAAAAATTTCAATAGTCATGACGAATACTGATTTATTAAGCAGATTACTTTTAAATTCTGATCCCTTTTATTGCGGGTCAAAGAAAACTTTAATGCAAACCAAAGTCCAAGCTACTAAAATCAGCTATTTATTTACTGGACGAAACTATATGAAATATGATTTTTTTTAAACATTCATGTATGTACATACATGTTTGTCGAATTGTTACTTCACATATATGCAAATATTAAAGGGTGAACATATAAATTAAAAAAACTGATTTATTTGATGGTCGTTTTTGTTAAATACATGTATCATTTTTGTCATTATCATTTTTAGGCGAAATAGTTTTTCCGGCAAAAACCCGTTTTACACTGATTATTCCTATGGCAGCTATAACCTATAGTATCCAGATTTTTACTGAAGTTTCCCAGGTTATATACGAAAATTTCCAAAGTTTTGTAGTAATAAAATGTAAAACAAAAGTTTTTCATATAACAACTGAATATCAGACCGATTGTTCATATGGCAGCTATATGATATAGTTGTCCGATCTGGCTGATTATAACATATTATTTTAGGATAAATTTAAAAAAAATTTTGCGCCAAGTTTCAAGTCCCTACCTCAACTAGAAGTATTTTTGGCCGCTCTCCCCATACAAGCCGGACCACTGTGCATTGGTGTACTTTCTTTGGGCAACCCTTTAATTATGACGTTGTTCCGCTTACTCAGTTCAATAACTCTGTTTAATTCAATCCGATCCAACTCTGCATTTTTCCTAAGTTCGGCCACTTCCAGTTTAAGCGCACTATTCTCAGCTTGTACCGCCTCACCTTGTTGGCTAAGTTGTCTTTTCAGGTCTAGAATGTCCTCCTTTGTAGCGATGTTAGCCTACATTACAGCCAAGCGGGTGTTGAAATTGGAGTTGCTTTCTCGAATTGCAGCCATAACGTCAGCTAAACTAGGTTCCTGTGGTGATAGTCCTCTGCCCCGCTTTAGAGTTGGCTCAACCGTCCTTCCCATGCCTGGTGGTGTGCGATTCAAAGAAGTCATTGTGATTGAATTGAAGACGCCGAAAAGTATGCAGCAAATTTCGTAGTTCCTGTACTACGACTCCTCGCTGACGCCCTCTTTCGATAGCTTTTAGCAGTTATGTAGCTTTGAAAAAGTTTAATTGCAGCTGGTGCAGCAATGTTTTGGCAATGCTATAGGGGTCAAAGTCCAGCTTGAAGTTGTCCACCGGCGTCTGAGCTGCTTCGCCATTGTTTTGGTTGTGCACTTCTCAGTCCGATACACTTAAACACCGTCTTGAACCTTGCCTCCACTTGCCAGTGCTCAGCTGATGGTGCCGCAGATGTTCCACACTTGTAGGCGCGTTAAGGAGCAAGTCTTTTCCAAAAATTTTAAATAGTAAGTCTTTGTATGGAGTCAATCACTGCTGTTAACTTCGACAACTTTCGACCCAGGTGGATGAAAATAACCGTATTAGATAAGTTTAGACCCGTAATATGCTTCAGATATTAAAATTTTCCAATGGTATAGCCTAATGATGTCGCAGAGTACAATATAAAGTTTTAAATAGTAATTCTTTGTATGGGGTCAATCTCTGCTATAGCCAGCCGTAATGGATTAGTTTATACCCGTATTATGCTTTAGATATTAAAATTTTCCATAAATTGGGAAGCTAGGTGCAATGGTTTAGCCTAAGGATGGGGTAAAGCTCAATGTAAAACTTTAAATAGTAATTCTTTGTATGGGGTCAATCTCTGCTGTTAACTTCGACAACTTTCGACCCAGGTGGATGAACATAGCCGTAATGGATTAGTTTAGACCCGTATTATGCTTTAGATACTCAAGCTTTTCATAAGTTGGAAAGCTAGGTGCAATTGTATAGCGTAAAGAGGGGGTAAAGTTCAATATTAAACTTTAAATAGTTATTCTTTGCATGTGGTCAATCTCTGCTCTAGCCAGGTGGATGAACATAGCCGTAATGGATTAGTTTAGACTAGAGCCCTGCACGAGCTCACACTAAATCATTGTTAACAGTAGGCAATCACACTGTGAACACTATCAAACCGATTCATATGTCGAAACGAAACAGCTCTTATTGAATTATTAAATTTCATTTTAATTCAAAGATTCATTGAGTCAAAGTTAACCTGCCATGTGATTCTTGTCATCTCGTATGTCTCGGTCTCACACTAGTTTCAGTTCGTGTTAACAATGTTAACAGTTTGTTATTTAAAAAAAAAAAAACAAAATGGAGAACAATTCTCGCAATGTAAGTATAGAGGTTTAAAATTGTACGCGAAATAGGAAGTCGAATTGTACCTAATGTTAACGTCAGACCTCTATAAAAAGGAACTCGCTTTAATAATGAAGGAAATATCATTAATAAAAGGTAATGGATATGCAATCACGTCAGACGCGTGGACGGATAGTTTTTCCCAAAAATCCTATATATGCGTAACCTTAAATTATATATGGGAAGGTACAATGAAGAACCGGCTGTTAGCAATGATAGGCATGAATGGAGAATCTGCAACAGATACACCTTAATATTACTTAAATTTTCATTTTTGGTCTTGTTAATCATGTTTATTCGCAGGACTTTTTAATATGCGAAAAAAGAAGCTCTATATCGAACGAAATTATGTTTTTAAATATAAATATGGAAAATAAAAAAAAGAATAATAGCTGAAACGGACAAATAAATAAAAATTGCAATATTACTATTTTTATCCTCCTTGGTATTTTTTCGGGATTTACTAAAGAGTCAGACTCGAAAAGTGATTTAAGACATTCTTTATGATTTCGACTATATTCTTTGCATTGTTATCCATGGTATTTACCGCGGTTCAGTATTGTCATATACATGATTATTAAGATATCTGTGGGCATTTGTCGCCTTGCAGGTCTGTTTCTTAAGCAAAGAGGTTTTATTTGGTTTTGTAGTTATGGATGGGCATTTTGGTCTTAAAAACAGTTTTAAAATAGTTTAACAACATTCAAGGGGAAATACTTTCAGTGTTATATACGAACCCTGTTTGCTAGTTCCAATAATGTTCATAGTGTTAACAGTTTTAACAGTGTTCTCAGTGTGGATTTTCAATATATATCATACAGATTAAGTTCCTTTGTTAATGCTAGCACTCACACTGTCTTTGTTAACGAATCGAAGTAGATCAACTCCCAATCAGATACTAGATAGTTTAGTAAAATGTCTCGCTTTGACAGTGTGAGCATTGATACTGTTGCCTGTAACACACAATTCATTTCAACGAGATTGAATAATTTTTTGTTTAGTGTGCACTCGTGCAGGGCTCTAGTTTAGACCCGTAAAAAGCTCTAGATATTCAAATTCTCCATAAATTGGGAAGCTAGGTGCAATGGTATAACCTAATGAGGTCGTAGAGTACAACATAAAGTTTTAAATAGTAAATCTTTGTGTGGTCAATCTCTGCTGTTAACTTCGACAACTTTCGACCCAGGTGGATGAAAATAGCCGTAATGGATAAGTTAAGTCCCGTACTATGCTCAAGATATAAAAATTTTCCATAAATTGGGCCGCTGGGTGCATGGTATAGCCTAATGAGGTCGTAGAGTACAATATAAAGTTTTAAATTGTAATTCTTTGTATGGGGTCAATCTCTGCTATAGCCAGGTGGATGAACATAGCCGTAATGGATTAGTTTAGACCCGTATTAAGCTTTATATTAAAATTTTCCATAAATTGGGAAGCTAGGTGCAATGGTTTAGCCTAAAGAGGGGGTAAAGCTCAATATAAAACTTTAAATAGTAATTTTTTGTATGGGGTCAATCTGTGCTGTTAACTTCGACAACTTTCGACCCAGCCGGATGAAAATAGCCGTAATGGATTAGTTTAGACCCGTATTATGCTTAAGATATTAAAATTTTCCATAAATTGGAAAGCTAGGTGTGATGGTTTAGCCTAATGAGGTCGTAGAGTACAATATAAAGTTTTCAAAAGTAAATCTTTGTTTGGAGTCAATCTCTGCTGTTAACTTCGACAACTTTCGACCTAGGTGGATGAATATAGCCGTAATGGATTAGTTTAGACCCGTATTATGCTTAAAATAATAAAAATTTCCATAAATTGGAAAGCTAGGTGCAATGGTATAGCCTAATGAGGTCGTAGAGTACAATATAAAGTTTTAAATAGTAATTCTCTGTATGGGGTTAATCTATGTTATTAACTTCGACAACTTTCGACCCAGGTGGATGAAAATAGCCGTAATGGATAAGTTTAGATCCGTAATATGCTTTAGATTATAAAATTTTCCATAAATTGGGAAGCTGGGTGCAATTGTATAACCTAATGAGGTCGTAGAGAACAATATAAAGTTTTCAAGAGTAAATCTTTGTATGGGGTCAATCTCTGCTGTTAACTTCGACAACTTTCGACCCAGGTGTATGAAAATAGCAGTATTGGATAAGTTTAGACCCGTACTATGCTAATGATATTAAAATTTTCCATATAGGTGCAATGGAATAGCCTAATGAGGTCGTAGAGTACAATATAAAGATTTAAATAGTAATTCTTTGTATGGAGTCAATCGCTGCTGTTAACTTCGACAACTTTCGACCCAGGTGGATGAAAATAGCCGTAATGGATTCGTTTAGACCCGTATCATGTATAGAAATTTTCCATAAATTGGAAAGCTAGGTGCAATGGTATGGCCTAATGAGGTCGTAGAGTACAATATAAAGTTTTAAATAGTAAATCTTTGTATGGAGTCAATCTCTGCCTTTAACTTCGACAACTTTCGACCCAGGTGCATGAAAATAGCCGTAATGGATAAGTTTAGACCCGTATTATGCTTTATATATTCAAATTTTCCATAAACTGGGAAGCTGGTGGGAACATAGCCGTAATGGATTATTTTAGACCAGTATTATGCTTAAGATACTCAAATTTTTCATAAATCGGGAAGCTATGTGCAATGGTATAGTCTAATGAGGTCGTAGAGTACAATATAAAGTTTTAAATAGTAAATCTTTGTATGGAGTCAATTACTGCTGTTAACTTCGAAAACTTTCGACCCAGGTGAATGAAAATAGCCGTAAGGAATTAGTTTAGACACGAATAATACTTAAGATATTCAAATTTTTTATAAATCGGGAAGCTATGTGCAATGGTAAAGTCTAATGAGGTCGTAGAGTACAATCACTGCTGTTAACTTCGAAAACTTTCGACCCAGGTGGATAAAAATAGCCGTAATGGATTAGTTTAGACCCGTATTATGCTTGAAATAATAAAAATTTCCATAAATTGGAAAGCTAGGTGCAATGGTATAGCCTAATGAGGTCGTAGAGTACAATATAAAGTTTTAAATAGTAAATCTTTGTATGGAGTCAATTACTGCTGTTAACTTCGAAAACTTTCGACCCAGGTGAATGAAAAAAGCCGTAATGAATTAGTTTAGACACGAATAATACTTAAGATATTCAAATTTTTCATAAATCGGGAAGCTATGTGCAATGGTATAGTCTAATGAGGTCGTAGAGTACAATATAAAGTTTAAAATAGTAAATCTTTGTACGGAGTCAATCACTGCTGTTAACTTCGAAAACTTTCGACCCAGGTGGATAAAAATAGCCGTAATGGATTAGTTTAGACCCGTATTATGCTTGAAATAATAAAAATTTCCATAAATTGGAAAGCTAGGTGCAATGGTATAGCCTAATGAGGTCGTAGAGTACAATATAAAGTTTTAAATAGTAATTCTCTGTATGGATTAACCATGTTATTAACTTCGACAACTTTCGACCCAGGTGGATGAAAATAGCCGTAATGGATAAGTTTAGATCCGTAATATGCTTTAGATTATAAAATTTTCCATAAATTGGGAAGCTGGGTGCAATTGTATAACCTAATGAGGTCGTAGAGTACAATATAAAGTTTTCAAGAGTAAATCTTTGTATGGGGTCAATCTCTGCTGTTAACTTCGACAACTTTCGACCCAGGTGTATGAAAATAGCCGTAATGGATTAGTTTAGACCCGTACTATGCTAATGATATTAAAATTTTCAATATATGGTGGTTCAGAACTTCTAGTCATAGAGCTCTGGACCAAATGGGGGCGTATGTGGTCAGGGAAAGCTTCTGATCGGTTCAACTTGGCGAACCCAGAGTGATCCTGGCTTACTACGTCTCAAGTCGACTCACACCTCCTCGTGGTGACCACCGGAAGCAGTGCCAATGCACCCGCATTCGCTGCTGACTAACGTGAGCAGCGTCCCCCCCCCCCCTTCCCTACAGGGTATAATATATAGGGTTAGTGCGTCGGGTTTGGTACCCACCATCGTAAAAAATCTCCACCAATGAAAACTGCGACTACAATGCCTCGGATACGGACCCCCTGATGACGACTCACGCAAACGTTTTAAGGACCACGATTTGAGAATATGCACCTGGAATGTCCGCACCCTCAACGGAGATGGTGATGATATTTCCTTGGTGAATGTCCTCAGGAATATTCATCGGACGTTACCGCACTCCAGGAAATGCGATGGATTGGATATGGAAGCAAGAAAATAGCGCTACCACAGGATGAGACAGGAAATAAAGCACCCCCCTGGGAGATCTACTACAGCGGTCATGCTACCAAGCACGAGTTTGGGTGCGGCTTTGCAGTGAGTAATAAACTGCGCCACTCTGTCATCAGCTTTACACCAGTTGACGAGCGGCTTGCCGCGCTCAGACTTAAGGCAAAATATTTTAATATTAGTCTTATCTGTGCTCACGCGCCAACGGAGGAGAAGAAAGACCCGATAAAAGACGAATTCTATGAGCGCCTGGAACAACTATATGAGCGCTGCCCCGACCACGACATAAAGATCGTGCTAGGCGATTTTAACGCGAAAATCGGGAGAGAAGGAGTTTTTGGTTCGACAGTCGGACTCTTTAGCCTTCATGAAACAACCTCTGGTAACGGAGAGAGGCTAATAGACTTCGCTGCGGGCCGGAACATGGTCGTAGGTAGTAGAGTTGGAAATTTTAGTTCATTTTAATGACCTAGTTCATTAGTTCATTTTTTCATGAACTATAGTTCATTTGAACTATAGTTCATTTTTTGAACTATAGTTCATTTTTTGAACTATAGTTCATTTTTTGAACTATAGTTCATTTGAACTATAGTTCATTTTTTGAACTATAGTTCATTTGAACTATAGTTCATTTTTTGAACTATAGTTCATTTTTTGAACTATAGTTCATTTTTTGAACTATTGCTCGTTTTCTTAACTATTGTTCATTATTTTAACTACTGAGGAAAATTTTAATACTGTTTGATACATGATACACAGTCGGCTTGTTTTCGATGGATTTGTTGAGTTTGCGTGCGCGTAAAATCAGTGCTTCGGTGCTTGCTCGCGCAGTTGCTCGGTCAGTTTGTTGAGATTAAACTGTTTTACTATCTACATAAAAGTTAGCAGCAATTTCTTAATGTTGTAATAGGCAAAATGAAAAGCTACATCTTCATAGATGTCGCAGCCATGGATCACACATGTCGCGCTTGGGGAATCTTTACACAATCAGCGAGTCACCCTTAACCCGTGCCTCTTAGTAATTTCAAGTTAACATGTCAGCCAGTTGGGAAGCCGGCTCATTAATACCAATAGCGTTGGCACGCTTTACCGAAATTTTCCTCACGTATGACTACCTCTAAATAAGAGAGTGTTACCATTTGGTTGGACCACTTTAGGCAAGTTCTTCAATCGTTCACCATTAATGATGGGCAGCAGTGAGAGAACTACACGATTGGCACCATAGATCACTGGATAGACGGAAGCGCCACGAATGATGTGGGTTAAGCTGGGCATATAAGTCCATCAACTGCAGACCTGTCATCTCCTGAGTTTGGTTATGCGGTTTGAATTTGATTCCCTCTGACGCCAAATCCTCGCAGCTGAAGGCTCCTGTAATGTGCAATGTCGCGGGTGCCCATGGCCACCAGGGTATATATTTTGGAGCAGCTTATCCTGCGGATCAATGAAACTTTTGCAGGACTCTTGGGTAAAGGACACATTGCGAAGCAAAGCGGCCACAGCATATGGAAGAATCTGAGCCGAGGAGAAGGCAACACTTAGCACCTGCTGCTGGGTTGGCTCGAAAATCTCATACTTTGGCTTTTGAGAAATGATAGTCTCGGAAGTCCTGCTATATGTAATTTTTTAAATGTAAATAGTTTGTTAAATTTATAGAAAATCATTATTTAATGCAGGCCCACTAGATTTTCATATCTCATGTATCAGACAATGAGTAAACGCCTCTAAATTTGCTTCAGTGGTAAAAAAATGAACTATAGTTCAAATTATGAACTATAGTTCAATTGAACTATAGTTCAAAAATGAACTATAGTTAAAAATGAACTATAGTTCAAAATATGAACTATAGTTCAAAATATGAACTATAGTTCAAAATATGAACTATAGTTCAAAAAATGAACTATAGTTCAAAAAATGAACTATAGTTCAAAAACTGAGAAATACATAGTTCAAAATATGAACTATAGTTCAAAACCAAGGCCTAGTTCATTAGTTCATTTTAAAGACTAGTTCAATTGAACTAGTTCATCAAAATCGGCACAACTCTAGTAGGTAGTACCAGATTTGAACATAAAGACATCCATAAGGCGACCTGGAAGTCCCCTGATCAACGAACTCGAAACCAGATTGATCACGTTGTGATCGACGGAAGGCATTCATCAAGTGTACTAGATGTGCGCGCGATTCGAGGAGCCAATATTGACTCGGATCATTGCCTTGTTGCAGCCAAGGTACGCACACGGCTCAGTGTGGCGCATGCCGCACGCACTGGCACACGTCGAAAGCTAAACGTCGAGATGCTGCAATCACAAGGGACCTCCGAAGCCTACAAAGCTAAACTCGCCCAACTGCTCAAGGAATCCTCCCCATCCCCTTCCGATATATGTGAACAATGGAATCAAATATCACACTCCATGAGAGCGGCTGCCGAGGAGGTACTCGGGTACCTGAGTCCCCCAAAGGCGGTCTTGGTACGATGAGGAGTGCCGACGCGCTACTGCAGAGAAAAACGTGGTGTACAAGACCTTTCTGCAGACGAGAGCGAATGCTGATAAAATTGTTTACAAGGAGAAAAGGAAAGAGGAGAAGCGCCTATTTAGAAGAAAAAGAATGAGCAGGAAAGGCGCTTGCGCGAGGAAGTCGAGATGTTATTCGGCATGAGCGAGACTCGAAAATTTTACCAAAAGATTAAGCAATTAACAGAAGGTTTCAAGCCCAGAGTCCCACAATGCAAAGACGAACACGGGAATCTTGTCACAGATCCGCAAGTGGCGCTTAACAAATGGAGAAGTTACTTCTCCAACCTACTGGGAGGCGATGACGAACAGGATGCCGCCACTAGAGAAGTAACGATGCCACCGATCGACAACATAGAGATAGACCCGCCGACCCAACAGGAAGTCTGTTTAGCCAAACGAAGGCTAAAGAACAACAAATCTCCAGGCGCTGATGAGCTGCCCGCTGAATTGTTCAAGGCTGGAGGCGATGAGTTGGTAAGGTGCATGCACCAACTTCTGTGCCGTATATGGGTTGACGAAAGCATGCCCGACGATTGGAATCTAAGTGTTCTCTGTCCAATCTTTAAAAAAGGAGACCCTGCAGTTTGCGCCAACTACCGCGGGATCAGTCTCCTCCCCATCGCATATAAGGTTCTGTCCCGCATTATTTGTGAACGTCTAAAGCCGTTTATTGATACACTGATTGGACCTTATCAGTGTGGCTTTAGACCTGGTAAATCCACCACAGACCAGATTTTCACACTTCGACAAATCCTGGAGAAAACCTATGAAAGAGGCAACCAAACACACCATCTTTTTGTTGATTATAAATCAGCCTTCGACACACCGATAAGGTCAAGCTTCTTCAAAGCCCTGTCTACTTTAGGTATTCCAGCAAAGTACGTTCGACTTTGCATGATGACGTTGAGAAGTACGCAAAGCTCCGTCAAAATAGGAAAGAACCTCTCCGAACCATTTGATACCAAAAGAGGTTTTAGGCAGGGCGATACCTTATCGTGTGACTTCTTTAATCTACTGATGGAAGATATACTGCGCAAGTGCGAACATGCCAACAGAACCGGCGGATTTATTTATAAAAATCTAATGCTACTTGCATATGCCGATGATATTGACATTATCGGCAAAACCACACGGGCAGTAAGCAAGGCGTTTTCAGAGATTGAGAAGGAGTCTAGATTAATGGGTTTAGCGGTAAATGAGGACAAGACGAAGTACCTAGTAACCGCGGACAAAAGTCATTGCGACTTGGGCAATCTGTTACAATGGAGGGGTACAACTTTAATGTTGTAGAGGATTTCGTCTACCTCGGAACGATGATAACCAGCAAGAACAACATCAGTCTGGAAATCCGACGAAGAATCACTCTTGCGAACCGATGCTACTATGGGCTAAGTAGGAAGTTCAAGAGCAAAGACCTCAAGCGAAGTACAAAAATAGCCCTGTACAAGTCGCTTATCATCCCAGTCCTGCAATATGGCGCAGAAGCATGGACAATGACAGCAGCGGATGAAGCGGCGATTGGCGTGTTTGAACGAAAAATTTTTCGGAGGATTTATGGACCTTAAAAGTCGGCGATGATTTCCGCATTCGAAGAAACGACGAACTGTATAAGCTCTATGGGGACACCAGCCTGGTTAAGCGCATAAAGCAGCAGAGGCTGCGCTGGCTAGGACATGTCGCCAGGATGAAGGAAGAAGCTCCAGCAAAAAAGGCGTATAAATCGAAGGCGGCTGACTATGGAGGTGGCAAGGTGGGAAGACCACCACTAAGATGGGAAGACCAGGTGGGGGAAGACATTGCCGAGCTTGCGGGACCAACTGGGCAGCCCACACAGAACAGAAAAATGGAGAGCGTTAATCGCAGAGGCCCAGACCGTCTAACGGTTGTAAAGAAGAAGAAGAAGAAAGCATTATTGGCGGAACGAGATTATCACACGGGGGGGTGCGCGAATATAGACCCGCCATGGGTCTAAACCTATCTTTCGGCTCATTCATCCACCTTGGTCGAAAGTTGTCGAAGTCAATAGCAGAGGTTGACTCCCAAAGATTTACTCATTTTAAACTTTAATATTGTACTCTACATTGCTAAACACCTAGCTTCCCAAATTTATGGAAAATTTGAATATCTAAAGCATATTACGGGTCTAAACTGATCCATTACGGCTATTTTCATCCACCTGGGTCGAAAGTTGTCGAAGTTAACAGCAGAGATTGACTCCATAAAAAGATTTACTATTTAAACTAAATATTGTACTCTACGACCTCATTAGGCTAAACCATTGCACCTAGCTTCCCAATTTATGGAAAATTTGAATATCTAAAGCATATTACGGGTCTCAAAACTAATCCATTACGGCTATTTTCATCCACCTGGGTCGAAAAGTTGTCGAAGTTAACAGCAGAAATTGACTCCATACAAAGATTTACTATTTAAAAACTTATATTGTACTCTACGACCTCATTAGGCTAAACCATTGCACCTAGCTTCCCAATTTGTGGAAAAATTTGAATATCTAAAGCATATTACGGGTCTAAACTGATCTATTACGGCTATTTTCATCCACCTGGGTCGAAAGTTGTCGAAGTTAACAGCAGAAATTGATTCCATACAAAGATTTACTATTTAAAACTAAATATTGTACTCTACGACCTCATTAGGCTAAACTATTGCCACCAGCTTCCCAATTTATGGAAAATTTGAATATCTAAAGCATATTACAGGGTCTAAACTGGTGATCCATTACGGCTATTTTCATCCACCTGGGTCGAAAGTTGTCGAATAGTTAACAGCAGAGATTGACTCCATACAAAGATTTACTATTTAAAACTAAATATTGTACTCTACGACCTCATTAGGCTAAACCATTGCACCTAGCTTCCCAATTTGTGGAAAATTTGAATATCTAAAGCATATTACGGGCTAAACTGACCATTACGGCTATTTTCATCCACCTGGGTCGAAAGTTGTCGAATTTAACAGCAGAAATTGATTCCATACAAAGATTTACTATTTAAAACTATATATTGTACTTTACGACCTTATTAGGCTAAAACCATTGCACCTAGCTTCCCAATTTGTGGAAAATTTGAATATCTAAAGCATATTACTGGTCTAAACTGATCCATTACGGCTATTTTCATCCACCTGGGTCGAAAGTTGTCGAAGTTAACAGCAGAAATTGATTCCATACAAAGATTTACTATTTAAAACTAAATATTGTACTCTACGACCTCATTAGGCTAAACCATTGCACCTAGCTTCCCAATTTGTGGAAAATTTGAATATCTAAAGTATATTACGGGTCTAAACTGATCCATTACGGCTATTTTCATCCACCTGGGTCGAAAGTTGTCGAAGTTAACAGCAGAGATTGATTCCCATACAAAGATTTACTATTTAAAACTAAATATTGTACTCTACGACCTCATTAGGCTAAACCATTGCACCTAGCTTCCCAATTTATGGAAAATTTGAATATCTAAAGCATATTACGGGTCTAAACTGATCCATTACGGCTATGTTCATCCACCTGGGTCGAAAGTTGTCGAAGTTAACAGCAGAGATTGACCCCATACAAAGATTTACTATTTAAAACTTTATATTGTACTCTACGACCTCATTAGGCTAAACCATTGCACCTAGCTTCCCAATTTATGGAAAATTTGAATATCTAAAGCATATTACGGGTCTAAACTAATCCATTACGGCTATTTTCATCCACCTGGGTCGAAAGTTGTCGAAGTTAACAGCAGAGATTGACTCCATACAAAGATTTACTATTTAAAACTTTATATTGTACTCTACGACCTCATTAGGCTATACCATTGCACCTAGCTTCCCAATTTATGGAAAATTTGAATATCTAAAGCATATTACGGGTCTAAACTTATCCATTACGGCTATTTTCATCCACCTGGGTCGAAAGTTGTCGAAGTTAACAGCAGAGATTGACCCCATACAAAGAATTACTATTTAAAACTTTATATTGTACTCTACGACCTCATTAGGCTAAACCATTGCACCCAGCTTCCCAATTAGTGGAAAATTTGAATATCAACGGGTCTAAACTAATCCATTACGGCTATTTTCATCCACCTGGGTCGAAAGTTGTCGAAGTTAACAGCAGAGATTGACTCCATACCAAGATTTACTATTTAAAACTTTATATTGTACTGTACGACCTCATTGGGCTAAAGCATTGCACCTAGCTTCACACTTTATGGAAAATTTCAATATCTTAAGCATATTACGGGTCTAAAATAATCCATTACGCCTATTTTCATCCACCTGGGTCGCAAGTTGTCGAAGTTAACAGCAGAGATTGACCCCATACAAAGATTTACTTTTGAGAGCTTTATATTGTACTCTGCGACCTCATTAGGTTATACAATTGCACCCAGCTTCCCAATTTATGGAAAATTTTATAATCTTAAGCATATTACGGGTCTAAACTAAAACGTTACGTCTATTTTCATCCACCTGGGTCGAACGTTGTCGAAGTTAACAGCAGAGATTGACCCCATGACAAAGATTTACAATTTAAAACTTTATATTGTACTCTACGACCTCATTAGGTAATACAATTGCACCCAGCTTCCCAATTTATGGAAAATTTTATAATCTAAAGCATAATACGGATCTAAACTTATCCTTTACGACTATTTTCATCCAACTGGGTCGAAAGTTGTCGAAGTTAACAGCAGAGATTGACCCCATACAAAGATTTACTTTTGAGAACTTTATATTGTACTCTACGACCTCATTAGGCTATACCATTGCACCTAGCTTTCCAATTTATGGAAAACTTTAATATCTAAAGCATATTACTAATCCATTACGGCTATTTTTATCCACCTGGGTCGAAAGTTTTCGACGTTAAAAGCAGTGATTGACTTCATACAAAGATTTACTATTTAAAACTTTATATTGTACTCTATGACTTCATTAGGCTAAACCATTGCACCTAGCTTTGCAATTTATGGAAAATTTTATTATCTTAAGCATATTTCGGGTCTAAACTAATATATTACGGCTATGTTCATCCACCTGGGTCGAAAGTGGTCGAAGTTAACAGCAGAGATTGACTCCATAAAAAGACTTACTATTTAAAACTTTATATTGTACTCTACGCCCTCATTAGGCTATACCATTGCACCTAACTTCCCAATTTATGGAAAATTTTAGTATCTAAAGCATATAACGGGTCTAAATTAATCCATTACGGCTACTTTCATCCACCTGGGTCGAAAGTTGTCGAAGTTAACAGCACCCAACCGATCTGACCAACAGAAGAATATGGCTGCAAAAAGACCACAATACCCACTATACCTTTTCACCCACCTGTAAATACACAAACACATACCTTTACAATTAAGCACTTACCTGCCACGACACATCACCCACCCGTATCTATAGGTACATATCATATACATATATCTACTCGCAAGTTCAAAACACAAATTAATTACTACATACTTATGAAATGCAACCACAGCATAAAATACTAGGTAACACGATAAAAATCTAAAAGTTAAAATCCTTACTTCTAGATACACACACACAGAAAACTCAACATACAAATAGCATTAGAAAATCGAATTTATTATAATCTACAATATAAGTTATTTTTAGAAGTAACAGTAAATTGTAAACAATTAGATCTAAGGTAACTAATTGCGAATAAAATATATATTTTTCTCTTTCAAAAAAAAAAAAAAAAAAAACAGCAGAGATTGACTCCATACCAAGATATACTACTTAAAATTTTATATTGTACTCTTCGACCTCACGAGGCTAAACCATTGCACCCAGCTTCCCAATTAATGGAAAATTTCAGTATCTTAAGCATATTACGGGTCTAAAATAAACCATTACTCCTGTTTTCATCCACCTGGGTCAAAAGTTGTCGAAGTTATCAGTGGAGATTGACCCCATACAAAGATTTAGTATTTAAAACTTTATATTGTACTCTACGACCTCATTAGGCTATACCATTGCACCTAGCTTTCTAATTTATGGAAAATTTTAATATCTAAAGCATATAACTAATCCATTACGGCTATTTTTATCCACCTGGGTCGAAAGTTTTCGACGTTAATAGCAGTGATTGACTCCATACAAAGATTTACTATTTAAATCTTTATATTGTACTCTACGACCTCATTAGGTTATACCATTGCACCTAGCTTCCCAATTAAGGGAGAATTTGAATATCTTAAGCATATTAAGGGTGTAAACTAATCCATTACGGCTATTTTCATCCACCTGGGTCGAAAGTTGTCGAAGTTAACAGTATTCACCCTTATAAAAGGAATTACTTTTTAAAAATTTATATTGTTCAATACGACCTCGTTAGGCTATACCATTGCACCCAGCTTCCCAATTTATGGAAAATTTTAATATCTAAGGCATATTACGGGTCTAAACTAATTCATTACGGATATTTTCATCCACCAGGGTCGAAAGTTGTCGAAGTTAACAGCAGAGATTGACTCCATACAAAGTTTACTATTTAAAACTTTTTATTGTACTCTACGACCTCATTAGACTATACCATTGCACATAGCTTCCCGATTTATGAAAAATTTGCATATCTTAAGTATTACACAGTACAACACTAAAAAAAAGCCCGGCATAAGACCCATAAATTATGATAAAAGACATTTTTGTAAGCATCACCTCATACCCAGTTTTTCAAATGCAGCCTCGGTTCACGTTTAATGGGTACTTTTGTACTTGCAACACACAACTACAACAATTTTAGCTTAGTTTTTAATGGCTTAAGATAAAATTTTCCAAAAGTCAGCAAATGTGGACAGGGTCATTGGGAACGACATTTAAAAAATTCACTCAATTCGCGCAAACGGTTAAGGTACCTCCAGAAGGGGTTAAATCTTCATTCTTGAATATCTTTAAAAGCGCACGGTAGAATTTTGTTAAATTCGTTGTGTATGATGGTATAATGGCCTATTGCATGTCCCTAAGAGATGGTTCTCAACAGCCAAAAAACCGCGAATCGGAGTACTATTTTTGGACACACCCACAAATCAATTCATTTAGGCCATAAACAAGATCTAAAAATAGACAGTTCTGCGTTTTCAGTTTTGCCAACGAAGCTTTGGTTCGCGGTTTATAGGCATTTTTGTGCCAGCAACTGCCTTAGAACAACATTGACCATTTAGGTAAAACCAGCATCACAAAAATTATAAAACTTAATTTATAAGTAAATTGCTTCATTGCAAGCGGGAAAACAGATCATATCATTTAAATACTTTAGTTCAGCGCATCTTGGTGTACCACGGATGGCCCATCAAAGACAATTTTTATTAAAGATTTACTTTTTCTTGGTGGAAACGACGAATTTAAATCATAAAATTAATTGCATAATTTTTGGGGGAGGCTGTGATACCCAGATGGTAAATGTTGTTCTAAGGCAATTGCTGGTACAAAATTGCCTATAAAACGCGAACCAAAGCTTCCTTGGTGAAACTGAAAACACAGTTCAGTCTATTTGTACGTCGGGTATATAGTTCATATGGAGTGCTCCGTGGGTGAATATATAATTGGTACTCCAATTCGCGGTTTTTAAGCTGTCAAGTACCATCTCTTAGGGACATGCAATAGCCTATTAAAGAATCGTACACAACGGTTTTAACAAAAATCTACCGTGCGCTTTTAAAGATATTCAAGAATGAAGGTTTAACCCCCTCTGGAGGTACCTTAACAGACTGCACTATTTAAGTGAATTTTTTATATGTCGTTCCCAATGACCCTGTCCACATTTGCAGAATTTTGGAGAATTTTATCTTAAGCCATTAAAAACTAAGCTAAAATTGTTGTAGTTGTGTGTTGCAAGTACAAAAGTACCCATTAAACGCGAACCGAGGCTGCATTTGAAAAACTGGGAATGAGGTGATGCTTACAAAGGTGTCTTTTATCATAATTTATGGGTCTTATGCTAAACATTTTTATTATACCCTTAAAATACTTAAGATATCAAATTTTCATAAATTGGGAAGCTAGGTGCAATGGTATAACCTAATGAGGTCGTAGAGTACAATATAAAGTTTTAAATAGTAAATCTTTGTATGGAGTCAATCACTGCTATTAACGTCGAAAACTTTCGACCCAGGTGGATAAAAATAGCCGTAATGGATTAGTTATATGCTTTAGATATTAAAATTTTCCATAAATTGGGAAGCTAGGGGCAATGGTTTAGCCTAATGAGGTCGTAGAGTACAATATAAAGTTTTAAATGGTAATTCTTTGTATGGGGCCAAACTCCGCTGATAACTTCGACAACTTTTGACCCAGGTGGATGAACATAGCCGTAATGGATTAGTTTAGACCCGTATTGTGCTTTAGATTATAAATTTTTCCATAAATTGGGAAGCTAGGTGCAATGCTTTAGCCTAAAGAAGTGGTAAAGCTCAATGCAAAACTTTAAATAGAAATTCTTTGTATGGGGTCAATCTCTGCTGTTAACTTCGACAACTTTCGACCCAGGTGGATGAACATACCCGTAATGGATTAGTTAAGACCCGTATTATGCTTAAGATAATAAAATTTTTCATAAATTGGAAAGCTAGGTGCAATGGTTTAGCCTAATGAGGTCGTAGAGTACAATATAAAGTTTTAAATAGTAATTCTCTGTATTGGGTTAATCTATGTTATTAACTTTAACAACTTTCGACCCAGGTGGATAAAAATAGCCGTAAGGGATAAGTTTTGACCCGTAATATGCTTTAGATTATAAAATTTTCCATAAATTGGGAAGCTGGGTGCAATTGTATAACCTAATGAGGTCGTAGAGTACAATATAAAGCTCTCAAAAGTAAATCTTTGTATGGGGTCAATCTCTGCTGTTAACTTCGACAACTTTCGACCCAGGTGGATGAAAATACCCGTAATGGATTAGTTAAGACCCGTATTATGCTTTAGATAATAAAATTTTCCATAAATTGGAAATCTAGGTGCAATGGTTTAGCCTAATGAGGTCGTAGAGTACAATATAAAGTTTTAAATAGTAATTCTCTGTATAGGGTTAATCTATGTTATTAACTTCGACAACTTTCGACCCAGGTGGTTGAACATAGCCGTTATGGATTAATTAAGACCAGTTATATGCTGTAGATATTGGAATTTTCCATAAATTGGGAAGCTGGGTGCAATGGTATAGCTTAATGAGGTCGTAGAGTACTATATAAAGTTTTAAATAGTAAATCTTGGTATGGAGTCAATCTCTGCTGTTAACTTCGTCAACTTTCGACCCAGGTGGATGAAAATAGCCGTAATGGATTAGTTTAGACCCGTTATATGCTTTAGATATTAAAATTTTCCATAAATTGGGAAGTTAGGTGCAATGGTATAGCCTAATGAGGTCGTAGAGTACAATTTAAAGTTCTCAAAAAAAATCTTTGTAAGGAGTCAATCTCTGCTGTTAAATTCGACAACTTTCGACCCAGGTGGATGAACATAGCCGTAGTTTAGACCCGTAATATGCTTTAGATATTCAAATTTTCCATAAATTGGGAAGCTAGGGGCAATGGTTTAGCCTAAAAAAGGCGTAAAATTCAATACAAAATTTAAAATAGTAATTCTTTGTATGGGGTCAACATCTGCTATTAACTTCGACAACTTTCGACCCAGTTGGATGAAAATAGCCGAAAATAGATTATTTTAGACCCGTAATATGCTTAAGATATGCAAATTTTTCATAAATAGGGAAGCTATGTGCAATGGTATAGTCTAATGAGGTCGTAGAGTACAATATAAAGTTTTAAATAGTAAATCTTTGTATGGAGTCAATCTCTGCTGTTAAATTGGACAACTTTCGACCCAGGTGGATGAAAATAGCCGTAATGGATTATTTAAGACCAGTTATATGCTGTAGATATTGGAATTTTCCATAAATTGGGAAGCTGGGTGCAATGGTATATCTTAATGAGGTCGTAGAGTACTATATAAAGTTTTAAATAGTAAATCTTTGTATGGAGTCAATCTCTGCTGTTAAATTGGACAACTTTCGACCCAGGTGGATGAACATAGCCGTAATGGATAAGTTAAGACCCGTGTTATGCTTTAGATAATAAATTTTTTCATAAATTGGAAAGCTAGGTGCAATGGTATAGCCTAATGAGGTCGTAGAGTACAATATAAAGTTCTTAAAAGTAAATATTTGTATGGGGTCAATCTCTGCTGTTAACTTCGACAACTTTCGACCCAGGTGGATAAAAATAGTCGTAAAGGATAAGTTTAGACCCGTATTATGCTTTAGATTATAAAATTTTCCATATATTGGGAAGCTGGGTGCAATTGTATTACCTAATGAGGTCGTAGAGTACAATATAAAGTTTTAAATAGTAAATCTCTGTATGGAGTCAATCACTGCTATTAACGTCGACAACTTTCGACCCAGGTGGATGAAAATAGGCGTAATGGTTTATTTTAGACCCGTAAAATGCTTCTTCTTCTTCTTTAATGGCCATTACAAACGTTAGACGGTCTGGGCCTCTGCGATTAACGCTCTCCATTCGCTTCTGTTCTGTGCGAGCTGCCACCAGTTGGTCACACCAAGCTCGGCAATGTCTTCCCGCACCTGGTCTTCCCATCTTAGTGGTGGTCTTCCCACCTTGCCACCTCCATAGTCAGCCGCCTTCGATTTATACGCCTTTTTTGCTGGAGCTTCTTCCTTCATCCTGGCGACATGTCCTAGCCAGCGCAGCCTCTGCTGCTTTATGCGCTTGACCAGGCTGGTGTCCCCATAGAGCTTATACAGTTCGTCGTTTCTTCGAATGCGGAAATCATCGCCGACTTTTAAAGGTCCATAAATCCTCCGAAGAATTTTTCGTTCAAACACGCCAATCGCCGCTTCATCCGCTGCTGTCATTGTCCATGCTTCTGCGCCATATTGCAGGACTGGGATGATAAGCGACTTGTACAGGGCTATTTTTGTTCTTCGCTTGAGGTCTTTGCTCTTGAACTCCCTACTTAGCCCATAGTAGCATCGGTTCGCAAGAGTGATTCTTCGTCGGATTTCCAGACTGATGTTGTTCTTGCTGGTTATCATCGTTCCGAGGTAGACGAAATCCTCTACAACATTAAAGTTGTACCCCTCCATTGTAACAGATTGCCCAAGTCGCAATGACTTTTTGTCCGCGGATACTAGGTACTTCGTCTTGTCCTCATTTACCGCTAAACCCATTAATCTAGACTCCTTCTCAATCTCTGAAAACGCCTTGCTTACTGCCCGTTTGGTTTTGCCGATAATGTCAATATCATCGGCATATGCAAGTAGCATTAGATTTTTATAAATAAATCCGCCGGTTCTGTTGGCATGTTCGCACTCGCGCAGTATATATTCCATCAGTAGATTAAAGAAGTCACACGATAAGGTATCGCCTTGCCTAAAACCTCTTTTGGTATCAAATGGTTCGGAGAGGTTCTTTCCTATTTTGACGGAGCTTTGCGTACTTCTCAACGTCATCATGCAAAGTCGAACGTACTTTGCTGGAATACCTAAAGTAGACAGGGCTTTGAAGAAGCTTGACCTTATCGGTGTGTCAAAGGCTGATTTATAATCAACAAAAATATGGTGTGTTTGAACGCCTCTTTCATAGGTCTTCTCCAGGATTTGTCGTAGTGTGAAAATCTGGTCTGTGGTGGATTTACCAGGTCTAAAGTGTATCAATAAACGGCTTTAGACGTTCACAAATAATGCGGGACAGGACCTTATATGCGATGGGGAGGAGACTGATCCCGCGGTAGTTGGCGCAAACTGCAGGGTCTCCTTTTTTAAAGATTGGACAGAGAACACTTAGATTCCAATCGTCGGGCATGCTTTCGTCAACCCATATACGGCACAGAAGTTGGTGCATGCACCTTACCAATTCTTCGCCTCCAGCCTTGAACAATTCAGCGGGCAGCTCATCAGCGCCTGGTGATTTGTTGTTCTTTAACCTTCGTATGGCTAAACAGACTTCCTGTTGGGTCGGCGGGTCTATCTCTATGTTGTCGATCGGTGGCATCGTTACTTCTCTAGTGGCGGCATCCTGTTCGTCATCGCCTCCCAGTAGGTTGGAGAAGTAACTTCTCCATTTGTTAAGCGCCACTTGCGGATCTGTGACAAGATTCCCGTGTTCGTCTTTGCATTGTGGGACTCTGGGCTTGAAACCTTCTGTTAATTGCTTAATCTTTTGGTAAAATTTTCGAGTCTCGCTCATGCCGAATAACATCTCGACTTCCTCGCGCAAGCGCCTTTCCTGCTCATTCTTTTTTCTTCTAAATAGGCGCTTCTCCTCTTTCCTTTTCTCCTTGTAAACAATTTTATCAGCATTCGCTCTCGTCTGCAGAAAGGTCTTGTACACCACGTTTTTCTCTGCAGTAGCGCGTCGGCACTCCTCATCGTACCAAGACCGCCTTTGAGGGGACTCGGAGTGCCCGAGTACCTCCTCGGCAGCCGCTCTCATGGAGTGTGATATTTGATTCCATTGTTCACATATATCGGAAGGGGATGGGGAGGATTCCTTGAGCAGTTGGGCGAGTTTAGCTTTGTAGGCTTCGGAGGTCCCTTGTGATTGCAGCATCTCGACGTTTAGCTTTCGACGTGTGCCAGTGCGTGCGGCATGCGCCACACTGAGCCGTGTGCGTACCTTGGCTGCAACAAGGCAATGATCCGAGTCAATATTGGCTCCTCGAATCGCGCGCACATCTAGTACACTTGATGAATGCCTTCCGTCGATCACAACGTGATCAATCTGGTTTCGAGTTCGTTGATCAGGGGACTTCCAGGTCGCCTTATGGATGTCTTTATGTTCAAATCTGGTACTACCTACTAGAGTTGTGCCGATTTTGATGAACTAGTTCAATTGAACTAGTCTTTAAAATGAACTAATGAACTAGGCCTTGGTTTTGAACTATAGTTCATATTTTGAACTATGTATTTCTCAGTTTTTGAACTATAGTTCATTTTTTGAACTATAGGTTATTTTTTGAACTATAGTTCATATTTTGAACTATAGTTCATATTTTGAACTATAGTTCATATTTTGAACTATAGTTCATTTTTTGAACTATAGTTCATTTTTTGAACTATAGTTCAATTGAACTATAGTTCATAATTTGAACTATAGTTCATTTTTTTACCACTGAAGCAAATTTAGAGGCGTTTACTCATTGTCTGATACATGAGATATGAAAATCTAGTGGGCCTGCATTAAATAATGATTTTCTATAAATTTAACAAACTATTTACATTTAAAAAATTACATATAGCAGGACTTCGAGACTATCATTTCTCAAAGCCAAAGTATGAGATTTTCGAGCCAACCCAGCAGCAGGTGCTAAGTGTTGCCTCCTCCTCGGCTCAGATTCTTCCATATGCTGTGGCCGCTTTGCTTCGCAATGTGTCCTTTACCCAAGAGTCCTGCAAAAGTTTCATTGATCCGCAGGATAAGCTGCTCCAAAATATATACCCTGGTGGCCATGGGCACCCGCGACATTGACACATTACAGGGAGCCTTCAGCTGCGAGGATTTGGCGTCAGAGGGAATCAAATTCAAACCGCATAACCAAACTCAGGAGATGACAGGTCTGCAGTTGATGGACTTATATGCCCAGCTTAACCCACATCATTCGTGGCGCTTCCGTCTATCCAGTGATCTATGGTGCCAATCGTGTAGTTCTCTCACTGCTGCCCATCATTAATGGTGAACGATTGAAGAACTTGCCTAAAGTGGTCCAACCAAATGGTAACACTCTCTTATTTAGAGGTAGTCATACGTGAGGAGAAAATTTCGGTAAAGCGTGCCAACGCTATTGGTATTAATGAGCCGGCTTCCCAACTGGCTGACATGTTAACTTGAAATTACTAAGAGGCACGGGTTAAGGGTGACTCGCTGATTGTGTAAAGATTCCCCAAGCGCGACATGTGTGATCCATGGCTGCGACATCTATGAAGATGTAGCTTTTCATTTTGCCTATTACAACATTAAGAAATTGCTGCTAACTTTTATGTAGATAGTAAAACAGTTTAATCTCAACAAACTGACCGAGCAACTGCGCGAGCAAGCACCGAAGCACTGATTTTACGCGCACGCAAACTCAACAAATCCATCGAAAACAAGCCGACTGTGTATCATGTATCAAACAGTATTAAAATTTTCCTCAGTAGTTAAAATAATGAACAATAGTTAAGAAAACGAGCAATAGTTCAAAAAATGAACTATAGTTCAAAAAATGAACTATAGTTCAAAAAATGAACTATAGTTCAAAAAATGAACTATAGTTCAAATGAACTATAGTTCAAAAAATGAACTATAGTTCAAATGAACTATAGTTCAAAAATGAACTATAGTTCAAATGAACTATAATTCAAAATGAACTATAGTTCAAATGAACTATAGTTCAAAAAATGAACTATAGTTCAAATGAACTATAGTTCAAAATGAACTATAGTTCAAAATGAACTATAGTTCAAAAAATGAACTATAGTTCAAAAATGAACTATAGTTCAAAAAATGAACTATAGTTCAAATGAACTATAGTTCATGAAAAAATGAACTAATGAACTAGGTCATTAAAATGAACTAAAATTTCCAACTCTACTACCTACGACCATGTTCGGCCCGCAGCGAAGTCTATTAGCCCTCTCTCCGTTACCAGAGGTTGTTTCATGAAGGCTAAAGAGTCCGACTGTCGAACCAAAACTCCTTCTCTCCCGATTTTCGCGTTAAAATCGCCTAGCACGATCTTTATGTCGTGGTCGGGGCAGCGCTCATATAGGTGTTCCAGGCGCTCATAGAATTCGTCTTTTATCGGGTCTTTCTTCTCCTCCGTTGGCGCGTGAGCACAGATAAGACTAATATTAAAATACTTTGCCTTAAGTCTGAGCGCGGCAAGCCGCTCGTCAACTGGTGTAAAGCTGATGACAGAGTGGCGCAGTTTATCACTCACTGCAAAGCCACACCCAAACTCGTGCTTGGTAGCATGACCGCTGTAGTAGATCTCCCAGGGGGTGTTTTATTTCCTGTCTCATCCTGTGGTAGCGCTATTTTCTTGCTTCCATATCCAATCCATCGCATTTCCTGGAGTGCGGTAACGTCCGATGAATATTCCTTGGGGGAATCCACAAAGGAAATATCATCACCATCTCCGTTGAGGGTGCGGACATTCCAGGTGCATATTCTCAAATCGTGGTCCTTAAAACGTTTGCGTGAGTCGTCATCAGGGGAGGTCCGTATCCGAGGCATTGTGGTCGGCAGTTTTCATTGGTGGAGATTTTTACGATGGTAGGTACCAAACCCGGACGCACTAACCCTATATTATACCCTGTAGGGAAGGGGGGGGACGCCGCTCACGTTAGTCAGCAGCGAATGCGGGTGCATTGCCACTGCTTCCGGTGGTCACCACGAGGAGGTGTGAGTCGAGGGAAGACGTAGTAAGCCAGGATCACTCTGGGTTCGCCAAGTTGAACCGATCAGAAGCTTTCCCTGACCACATACGCCCCCATTAGGTCCAGAGCTCTATGACTAGAAGTTCTGAACCACCATGCTTAAGATACTGAAATTTTCCATTAATTGGGAAGCTGGGTGCAATGGTTTAGCCTAATGAGGTCGAAGAGTACAATATAAAGTTTTAAATTGTCAATCTTTGTCTTGGGGTCAATCTCTGCTGTTAACTTCGACAACGTTCGACCCAGGTGGATGAAAATAGACGTAACGTTTTAGTTTAGACCCGTAATATGCTTAAGATATTAAAATTTTCCATAAATTGGGAAGCTAGGTGCAATGCTTTAGCCCAATGAGGTCGTAGAGTACAATATAAAGTTTTAAATAGTAAATCTTGGTATGGAGTCAATCTCTGCTGTTAACTTCGACAACTTTCGACCCAGGTGGATGAAAATAGCCGTAATGGATTAATTTAGAAATTTAAATTGGAAAGCTGGTGCAATGGTATAGCCTAATGAGGTCGTAGAGTACAATATAAAGTTTTAAATAGTAATTCTCTGTATAGGGTTAATCTATGTTATTAACTTCGGCAACTTTCGACCCAGGTGGATGAAAATAGCCGTAAGGGATAAGTTTAGACCCGTAATATGCTTTAGATTATAAAATTTTCCATAAATTGGGAAGCTGGGTGCAATTGTATAACCTAATGAGGTCGTAGAGTACAATATAAAGTTCTCAAAAGAAAATCTTTGTAAGGGGTCAATCTCTGCTGTTAACTTCGACAACTTTCGACCCAGGTGGATGAAAATAGCCAAAATGGATTATTTTGGAGCCGTAATATGCTTAAGATATTGAAATTTTTCATAAATTAGGAAGCTGGGTGCAATGGTTTAGCCTAATGAGGTCGAAGAGTACAATATAAAGTTTTAAACAGTAATTCTCTGTGTAGGGTTAATCTATGTTATTAACTTCGACAACTTTCGACCCAGGTGGATGAACATAGCCGTAATGGATTAGTTAAGACCCGTGTTATGCTTTAGTTTTTCAAATTTTCCATAAATTGGGAAGCTTGGTGCAATGGTTTAGCCTAATGAGGTCGTTCAGTACAATATAAAGTTTTAAATAGTAAATCTTTTTATGGAGTCAATTTCTGCTATTAACTTCGACAACTTTCGACCCAGGTGGAAGAAAATAGCCGTAATGGATTAGTTTAGACCCGTATTATGCTTTAGTTTTTCAAATTTTCCATAAATTGGGAAGCTAGGTGCAATGGTTTAGCCTAATGAGGTCGTACAGTACAATATAAAGTTTTAAATAGTAAATCTTGGTATGGAGTCAATCTCTGCTGTTAACTTCGACAACTTTCGACCCAGGTGGATGAAAATAGCCGTAATGGATTAGCTTAGACCCGTATTATGCTTTCGATATTGAAATTTTCCATAATTTGGGAAGCTGGGGGCAATGGTTTAGCCTAATGATGTCGTAGAGTACAATTTAAAGTTTTAAACAGTAAATCTTGGTATGGAGTCAATCTCTGCTGTTAACTTCGACAACTTTCGACCCAGGTGGATGAAAATAGCCGTAATGGATTAGCTTAGACCCGTATTATGCTTTCAATATTGAAATTTTCCATAAATTGGGAAGCTGGGGGCAATGGTTTAGCCTAATGATGTCGTAGAGTACAACAAAAAGTTTTAAATAGTAAATCTTTTTATGGAGTCAATCTCTGCTATTAACTTCGACAACTTTCGACCCAGGTGGATGAAAATAGCCGTAATGGATTAGTTTAGACCCGTATTATGCTTTAGATATTCAAATTTTCCATAAATTGGGAAGCTAGGTGCAATGGTTTAGCCTAATGATGTCGTAGAGTACAATTTAAAGTTTTAAACAGTAATTTTTTGTAAGGGGTCAATCTCTGCTGTTAACTTCGCCAACTTTCGACCCAGGTGGATGAACATTGCCGTAATATATTAAATTAGACCCGTCATATGCTTAAGATATTCAAATTTTCCGTAAATCGGGAAGCTAGGTGCCATGGTATAGCCTAATGAGGTCGTAGAGTACAATATAAAGTTTAAAACAGTAAGGGCCGATTTCTGTTCTCTCAGAAAGCTGCTATGTGACAGATAGTCATCGAATTTACACTGCTATTTGTTAGTTTATGTGACAAATAGCTCTATGTAGAAGATGTGGAATCGGCCCTAAATCTTTGTTTGGAGTTAATCTCTGCTGCTAACTTCGACAACTTTCGACCCAGGTGGATGAAAATTGCCGTAATGGATTATTTTAGACCCGTAATATGCTTAAGATATTGAAATTTTCCATAAATTGGGAAGCTGGGTGCAATGGTTTAGCCTAATGAGGACAAAGAGTACAATATAAAGTTTTAAATAGTTAATATTTTATGGAGTCAAACTTTGCTGTTAACTTCGACAACTTTCGCCCCAGGTGAATGAACATAGCCGTAATGGATTATTTCAGACCCGTTATATGCTTAAGATATTCAAATTTTCCATAAATTGGGAAGCTAGGTGCAATTGTATATTCTAATGAGTTAAGATATTCAAAATTTTCCATAAATTGGGCAAGCTAGGTGCAATGGTATAGTCAACCTAATGAGGTCGTAGAGTACAATATAAAGTTTTAAATAGTAATTCTTTGTATGGGGTATATCTCTGCTGTTAACTTCGACAACTTTCGCCCCAGGTGAATGAAAATAGCCGTAATGGATTAATTTAGACCCGTTATATGCTTTAGATATTCAAATTTTCCATAAATTGGGAAGCTGGGTGCAATTGTATATTCTAATGAGGTCGTACAGTACAATATAAAGTTTTAAATAGTAAATCTTTGTATGGGGTCAATCTCTGCTGTTAACTTCGACAACTTTCGACCCAGGTGGATGAAAATAGCCGTAATGGATTATTTTAGACCCGTAATATGCTTAAGATATTAAAAATTTTCCATAAATTGGGAAGCTGGGTGCAATGGTTTAGCCTAATGAGGTCGAAGAGTACAATATAAAGTTTTAAATAGTTAATATTTGTATGGAGTCAAACTTTGCTGTTAACTTCGACAACTTTCGCCCCAGGTGAATGAACGGAGCCGTAATAGATTAGGTCAGACCCGTATTATGCTTAAGATATTCAAATTTTCCATAAATTGGGAAGCTAGGTGCAATGGTATAGCCTAATGAGGTCGTAGAGTACAATATAAAGTTTTAAATAGTAATTCTTTGTATGGGGTCAATCTCTGCTGTTAACTTCGACAACTTTCGACCCAGGTGGATGAAAATAGCCGTAATGGATCAGTATAGACCCGTATTATGCTTTAGATTATAAAACTTTCCATAAATTGGGAAGCTGGGTGCAATTGTATATTCTAATGAGTTCGTAGAGTACAATATAAAGTTCTCAAAAGTAAATCTTTGTATGGGGTCAATCTCTGCTGTTAACTTCGACAACTTTCGATCCAGGTGGATGAAAATAGCCGTAATGGGTTTTAAATAGTAAATCTTTGTATGGAGTCAATCCCTGCTGTTAACTTCGACAAATTTCGACCCAGGTGGATGAAAATAGACGTAATGTATTAGTTTAGACCCGTAATATGCTTAAGATATTCAAATTTTCCATAAATTGGGAAGCTAGGTGCAATGGTTTAGCCCAATGAGGTCGTACAGTACAATATAAAGTTTTAAATAGTAAATCTTGGTATGGAGTCAATCTCTGCTGTTAACTTCGACAACTTTCGACCCAGGTGGATGAAAATAGCCGTAATAGATTAATTTAGACCCGTTATATGCTTTAGATATTAAAATGTTCCATAAATTGGGATGTTAGGTGCAATGGTTTAGCCCAATGAGGTCGTACAGTACAATATAAAGTTTTAAATAGTAAATCTTGGTATGGAGTCAATCTCTGCTGTTAACTTCGACAACTTTCGACCCAGGTGGATGAAAATAGCCGTAATAGATTAATTTAGACCCGTATTATGCTTAAGATATTCAAATTTTCCATAAATTGGGTAGCTAGGTGCAATGGTATAGCCTAATGAGGTCGTAGAGTACAATATAAAGTTTAAAACAGTAAATCTTTGTTTGGAGTTAATCTCTGCTGTTAACTTCGACAACTTTCGACCCAAGGTGGATGAAAATAGCCGTAATGGATCAGTTTCGACCCGTATTATGCTTTAGTTATTCAAATTTTCCATAAGTTGGGAAGCTAGGTGCAATGGTATAGCCTATTGAGGTCGTAGAGTACAATATAAAGTTTGAAACAGTTATTCTTTGTATGGTGTCAATCTCTGCTGTTAACTTCGACAACTTTCGACCCAGGTGGATGAAAATAGCCGTAATGGATTAGTTTAGACCCGTATTATGCTTTAGATTTTCAATTTTTCCATAAATTGGGAAGCTGGGTGCAATTGTTTAGCCTAATGAGGTCGTAGAGTACAATATAAAGTTTTAAACAGTTATTCTTTGTATTGTGTCAATCTCTGCTGTTAACTTCGGCAACTTTCGACGCAGGTGGATTAAAATAACCGTTATATATTAGTTCAGACCCGTATTATGCTTTAGATCTTCAAATTTTCCATAAATTGGAAAGCTAGGTGCAATTGTATAGCCTATTGAGGGGGTTAAGCTCAATATAAAACTTTAAATAGTAATTTTTTGTATGTGGTAAATCTCCAGAACTCGACAACCCTGGTTGAAGCAACACGTATTTCCCGCGCCGCTCCTAATAAATTTTTCAAATAAATCTTTAAAAACAATATAAAATCAATTTACAGAACGTGTAAAACAGTGCCAAGTTGATCAAGTGCATCTGAAGCTCCGCGAGTGATCTTTGCGCAGTGTGGTCATTCATTGTGGTTACACAGAGAACTTCCTGGCCAAAATACAGCTGTGGCGTGGAGTAGGTTGCCGGCAACCTGTTGCTGAGTGCATCCACTGCTGTGTGGACAAGTCCCAGCTGGGCTGGGCTGATATCCTAGATATCTCCAAGTGAAGTGCGGTTGCTGTTTATTGTGCTTCGACAAATTACCAGACGTTTGCATTGATTGTTAAATTAATTGCATTTGTTTACATTTTGTAATTTTACAACAACAACAAACGTCTGGTGCCAGTGTTGTCAAGGGGTGTCAGTGCTGTCCATCTAGCTACCACTTCTAGCCGTTTTCCGGCTGGTTGCAGTAGATTAGGGCAATAAATAATTAAATTATTTTATAAAAATTTTTTGGTTATTTGCTGCACCAGATGAATGGTACGGCCTCTAGGGAGCCTGGAGCTCCTCAAGGAAATTCTGAGAGTAAAATAAACTCTCAAAACGCTAGAGCTACGACACAATCGAGCTCGAATACCAAATCTGTAGCTGGTACCAACCGCACAAGGGGGTCCAGTAAGACCCAGACTACAAACGTGGGACGGCCTCTGCCCCAAATCAACACTAAGACTGCCAGCCAGCCACCAGCGACTGACGGATCAGTTGAGAAAAAGGGCAGGCGCAGCTCCCATCGTGAGTAGCAGGTCCGCAGACTTCAGCAGACCGGAGCCATCAAAGGCAACCGCCAACGACAGACGCACTGCAATTAGAATCCTAAGAAGGAACGCAGTGAGTCCAATATGCGAGAGTCAAGCCTCTAAGGAAGACTTCGAGAAAATTCAGCAGGATCTAAGGTGGGCAAAAACCATAGTTCCTGACTTTAGAGTGGACTATGTCAATCCCGCAAAGAACGCTACCAGCGCGAAGCGGGATAGATCCTTGGAGGAAGCACACACTGAGGCCCCCAAAAGACCCAAAACACACGGCGCCCCGCTCTCAATATCCTTTGCTGAGGTAGCAAAGGGAAAAAAGATCCTGGGTGTTATTGATGCCAACAGAAATGATGGAAAAATCCCTCGACATCAATGGAAATGGGTAGAGGCCGAGCTTGGAGGTGTAGCCATGGAGGTGCTAAAGGCGAACCCAGGCCCACCTCCCATATGCAATAACGCGGGATGGTTTCAGGGAAACGTGAAACTAATCGCGTGCGAGGATGAGAGGTCAGCGGACTTGTACAAAGCCGCGATCGAAAAGGTTGGGGAAGTATACCCAGGGGTCAAACTAAGGGCAGTGGATGCCAAAGATATTCCCAGTTGCCCTAGAGCGCGAGTTTGGCTTCCCAAAAGCCCATCGATCCAAATGACATCCTAGAGATGATGACCACGTTTAATCCACAAGTGCCAACAGCGAACTGGAAGATAATAAAGGTGGAGGAGTCCAGCAATGCGAACATCCACGTAGTCTTTCAAATCAATAATGAAGCAGTGGATCACCTGGCAAAAACAAACGGCCTTCTTGATTATGCCTTCAAGAAGGTAAAAATGAATGTCTACAAGACAGACACGACGGCGCTAGCCAACCTGGCAGCGAGCGTTGTAGCGGAAGAACCTAGCGAGGACGAAATGGAGACCGACGACACACCTCTCCAAGAGGATTTGAAAGGCTACATTTCGTCTGGGTCAGAGTATGGCACGAGTCTGACAAGACTATACACAGAGCAGGAGCTTTTGCAGGAGGAATCGACTTATGCAGAAGCCGATGCTACCCCTGACGGCAGTGGATTCCTTCTCTGATGATGCAGATTCTCCAAATAAATCTGCATCACAGTAAAGCAGCTTCCGCTGCACTTCTGCTTCGTCTAGCGAAAGGCGAAGCAGACATAATTCTAGTCCAAGAGCCATGGATCACTGGGGAAAGGATCTGCGGCTTGAGGACGCCAAAATATAAATTATACCTCAACAAGGGTAATGGTAAGCCTCGTACATGTATATTAGTTAAACAAACTCTTAATGCATTTCTTCTTCCCCAATTCAGTGATGGAGATATCACAACAGTCAGCCTTGAATTGGGGAATAACACTTACAGGCTGACTTCTTTTCTATTTGGCTCACGACACATCGGAGCCAGTACCATCTTTAATGTTCCAAGACCTAGTGCGAAGCAGTCAAGGCAATGGAATCAGACTTATACTTGGTGGAGACGCAAATGCCCACCACTCAGAATGGTCCAGTACAGACACAAATGATCGTGGTGAGTTACTTTACGATTATCTTCTAAGTACAAATCTAATTATCTGTAATAAAGGTAATGAACCAACTTTTGTCACTAGAACTCGGAGGGAGGTACTCGATATCACCCTCATGTCAGAGTTTCTTACAGAAAACTTTATCTCATGGAAAGTCCTTTCAGACCACTCCTTCTCAGATCATAGATATATTGAGCTAAAGCTAATAGAATCATGCCCCGAACCTAAAAAAACACAAAACTTAAAAAAACGAACTGGAAACAGTATAAGAGACTAATTGTAAAAATCTAGATGCAGTTCCCCAAATAACACCCGTAAATGTGGAGCAATTAGAAGAATTAGTCAATACATTTACAACAACATGTTCAAAAGCACTTGACAAATCTTGTCCTTACGTTAAATACAAAACAAAACATAAGCCCCCTTGGTGGTCTAAAGACCTAGAGATACTTAGAAAACAGTGTAGAAAAGCATTTAACTCAGCTAAGAACACAAATCAGGACTCTTCCTGGGAGATGTATAAAGCCAAGTTACGTGACTATAAAAGCGAAATGCGAAAAGCCAAACGACGCTCGTGGGCAAATTTCTGCAACGGTATCGAATCTATCTCTGAAGCATCAAGACTTCGGAAAATTTTAGCGAGTTCGCCAACCTCTCCGGGACTCCTACAAAATTCTGAGGGAACGTGGACAGAATCAAGCTCTGAATCCCTCAATCTACTACTAGAATCGCATTTTCCGGGATGTTCAACATCATATGAACCCACGGAGAAACCCAGAAGTGTCGCGCCAAGTCACATAAGTAGCATAATAACTGAACAACGAATTAAGTGGGCTGTCAACTCTTTCCAGCCCTACAAATCGCCGGGTCCAGATAGAATCTTCCCCGCTCAACTTCAACAATCACTACCAAATATAATTGCATGGCTTCACACAATCTTTGTCTGTTGCCTTAGACTTCAGTATATACCCACTCTGTGGAAAGACATAAAAGTGGTTTTCATACCAAAGGCAGGCAAAGCCTCGCATGCCAGTCCCAAAGACTTTAGGCCGATTAGCCTATCATCTTTTCTCCTCAAGACACTGGAGAGACTGATAGATGCCCACCTAAGGCAGTTAATAGACCCATCCGCTCTATCATCAGCGCAGCACGCATATAGCAAGGGCAGGTCAACAGAAACAGCACTCCACTATCTTGTCTCAAAAATTGAGAAATCGCTTGAGGCTAAAGAATATGCACTCACGGCATTCCTTGACATCGAGGCACAGTGTTTCGTCTAGTACAAGCTAGCTGGACAAAAGTGATTCTCACAATTGGAAAAAACAATAATGCAACATCGTAAACAAATATGTGGAAAGAGCAAAACAAAAAAAGTTTGATGGAAAAGAACCGTTAATTTCTTAATATAGCCTCCCAAAGTGCAAACTTGTTTTGTTGCTGCTTAATGCATCTAACATTTAAGTTTCACACGTGCTAAAAAGAAGGAGTATATTTGGACTAAATACAAATAGATTGATTTGAAGTAAATATGATTAATTCAGTTAAAGGTCAGTACTTCTGATGGAGATACAATTTGTCAATATATATATGTAAAGTTTTTTTTGACCATTTTAAAGTTGTCTGTTTTTATTTATGCAAGTTCTAAGTGAATTAAAACTTTGAAAGAGTATAACTTTTTATGAACTCATATGAACCGCCCAAATTTTAGGTATATGTTAATGCTGTTCGTTGACATTGTGTGTTATAAATTTGATGGTGTTCAACAGTGTTCAACTATTTTTATTTTATTTTTAAAATACACATATATTTTAACGAAAATGTATTTTATTAAACTAATTGTTTAGTTCTTGTGAAAACTTTGTATGCAAAAATTTTAAAGAATGAACAAACAAATAAAAGTTTCAATCTTAATTTAAAATGTTGTTTATAGATTTCGAGAATAAGTACACTTTCTACCAAAAGAGTGTAAAAGTCGTAAGTTTTCCTATTTTGGGGGCTTATGACTTTTATCTCCTTCGCAAGGTCTTAAAATCCGAAATACATTTTTATTTGGCGTTAAATTCTCTTTTTAGAATGTATTCATTTGTGTGTCATTAGTACTTAAAAAGTTATGCATTGAATCATGGAAAGACTATCTAGTTAGCATAAATGAACCCATAAGAACTTAACGGGACATTTCCGACCCCAACTCTAGAACATTTTTTATTTAGTCTAAAGCCAATTAATGCAAAAAGCTAAGAAAATAATTTTGTCCAGCTAGCTTGTTCTACACAAAACACTGTGGGCTAGTCTCCTATTGAGCTCTCTGCTTAAATTTTATGTAACTTAATGGTTTCCCTTTTACGAATTCAATTACTTACATTTCTACAAAATTTAAAACTAAATAGTATACTAAATAAATGGGGTTGCAGTGAAAAATGTGGAAAAAAACAATGCGCCAGGGTTTATAGTTAAAATGAGGTATTTTTGTGTGGGGGATGTGATGGGGGGGGGGGGTGTAAGATGGAATGGGGTGGTAAAATCGAAAGGGGTGGGTGGTATTTTAACTAGGATTTTTGATCCACCAGAATTTGTTTCGTATGTTTTTAGAGAAGGAAATATCTTTCGTTGATAAGGACATGTCGAATCTTTGGTTTGTGTTTGTTAACTGTTTTTCGCTTATAGATTTTTTGTTTGCTCTCCTATAAATATGGTATATTGTAGGTATACCATTGTCGTTCTGAATATACCCATTTTTATCCAGGTATACAAAAATTTCAGGAGGAGTGAAACCATTCGAGATACACAACTGAAAGTATGAGTCGCTCTCATAGTACTGAGCTTTTATAAGTATGTTTTCTACATTATCTAGGGACCTTAGTATATGGTTTCTCGTTAGGTTAATGATGTGGTTGTCTATTCTTATTATGCCAGATGCGTTATATAATTTCTTGTTTGATATAAACTTTGTGTAATTGCTGATTGGCGACCTATACATCGACGTGCATGCTCTTAGTATTTTTCGTTCGAATTTTCGGAGCCTTTCCATATATGATGGAGATATATTGAACCACACATTACAACCATACGAAAGAATTGGTCTAATAAGTGACTGATACATAATTATTTTTACTCTATTATTCACCAATCGTGAGCTAAACATTCTTTTGTAAGCAAAAAGGCCCTTTGGGCTTTTTTCTAGTTGCTTGCTGATATGATGGTCAAAGTAAAGGAATCTATCAAGGTATATTCCGAGGTATTTGATTTTTCCAGAGAGAGGGATAAATCTGTTCTCTCGATTAATTATTTGGAACTGCTTCCAATTTTTTTTAATGTTGTTGTTGCACTTTTTGACTGGTGGACGAAAAAGTATGCTTTTGCATTTGTTTGAATTGATTTTCAGGTGCCAGTCTTGTGCGTAGTTTTCAACTATATTGAATTTCTCTTTGTAGATGTCGGTTTATATTGTTTAAGGTCATTTATAAATAAGTTAAATAAAGTAGGAGCATTGACCGTGCCCTGTTGGAGACCGTTTTCTACATTGAAGACTCTATTACTTGTTTTATTATTAATTTTGACTCTAAATTTTCTATCAAATATCATATTATAGATTAATATAAGAAGATTTAGTGGAAATTTGTACCTAATTAGTTTAACCATTAGCCCTTTTGTCCAGATCGTGTCAAATGCCTTTTCTAGATCTACAAAGCATGCTCCCGTTGCATTTTTTTTATTCCAGGCCCAATTTATTTCAGACATTAGAAGGTTTATTGCATGAGTTGTTGAGTGCCTATGTTTAAATCCAAACTGTTTTTCGCTTTTGATGTTATTGGATTCAACGGCTCTGCTTATATTGAAACTAATGATAATTTCATATATTTTGCTAATGTTTGGAATTTGTTGTTTGTCATGGGCGTTTCAGAGGTATCCGATTTCGATTTGTGATTGGATTTTGCCTAATGTTTGGCAACATGTCTTATAGAAAAAAAGACGTTAAGATTATTCAAATTTTCTTTAATAAATCTATAATATAAGGTTGTTTTTGTCATTATCTTTTCTTTGGAATCGTAAACAATCCTATGAACGAAACGCCCTTATTTTTTTGGCATGTTTCTGTCCACTGTGGTGGGAAATACGAAGAATTGAGCATGTTGTTAAATATTGAGCAGTACTCTGAAACCATTTCTATGGGTAATGATTTAAGCACTATGTTTGGGATTTCATCGATTCCTGAAGACATCTTACTTTTGAGCTTAGCTATTATATCTTGTACATCAGATAATGTAACAAAGTAATCTTCAAGCTGGCTATAAGACAAATCATTGGCTAATTTGGCATTATTAAAAGTAGTTTTGGTCGTCGGCTTGCTGTCGAACCTAGTTTTTATTTCTAAAAACTGGTTGAAGCATTGCTCGACTTGATAGTGGACCATATTATTTGGGTTATTTGTCTTTGCAGAGTGTACTGTTTGGAAATGAGATCCTACTATTTCGATAATATCCTTGTTGTCTCTTATTATATAGCAGTTTTTTCTTTGGTTTATCTCTAAAAGGCTAGAATTGAGACCTGCTTCATTAATATGGCTTAAAGTGTTTTCACCCTTTTTAAGAAAGTTTCTTTTAATAATACTGAATTTTGAGGGGTTGTTGGGCTTAAGGTTGGCAAGATTTTGTTCCAGTTGCTTATTAAAGTTTTTACGAATATTTTCTTCGATTAATTTTTTTGTTAGCTTCAATTTGGCTTTTAGCAAGCCGACCGTGGTCAGTGGAAGCAATATTTCAAGTCGATTGTGTTGTTTAATCAGAGTGAGGATTTTAGATTTTTCTTTTAAAAGATTTTTAATCACAACGTCTTTGGTTAAATTTTGAATAGGGTTATTGATTTTAATTCTTGGAACATTCTTTTCTATAGAACTAATGATAATTTTATTTAGTTTTTCTAAGTGATAATCAATCTCAAGGTTGTTTAAGTTTCTGTCGTTAGGAGTTTTTGGTTCGTTTTTAAGCAGGTTTCTACAGCATTTCTGAAAATTATACCAGTTAGTTTTTTTGTAATTAAGGATTCGTTCTTGGTCATTTTCTAACAGAGTAAAAATATTTGTTTGGTCTCGGGTTGAAGCTATAATTAGAATGGCTGAATGGTCACTGTCATAATTCAAGCATCTAAGGCAGTTAATAGTATCTGTTGTTTTCTTGATTTCAAGCCTGTAGTCTGCTAGACATATGTCTAGGAACGAGTTACCATTTTCGTATGAGGCTGAACTGGATGCATAAAGGCTACACCTAAATCTAAGTTCGTTTTCATTTAACCATCCTTTTAGGGCATTGCCTTTAGTGTTGTTGGTTTCATTTCCCCATAGAGAGTGTTTGCAATTCAGATCACCCGCTAAAATGTAGAAGTTATTAAGATTTTGGAGATTAAATTCTTCAAATATTGTGTTGAGTTCTGTAGCGAATAAGTCACTATTGTTTCCTGAAGGATAGTATGCAGCTACAATGAAGAGATTTTTATTAGCTTGCATCCGAAGTTTTATTATGCAAGCCTCCATATGCGTAAGTGAGCCTCTTTTAGGTCGAGTACAGATATTAAATTGTAGGTTATCTTTGATTAAGATCGCCACACCCCCACCTCTAATCCCAAATTTTCTGTCTTTTCTAATTAATGTAAACCCAGGGAATTTTAGAGTGTGGCTAGGGTTTAATTTTGTCTCATTTAACATTAGTATATCGGGGTTGTGCTCTTTTATGAAATTACTGAGTTCTAGTCTTCTACTGATTCTAATGAGAGAATTTACATTGAGTGAGATAATACGCAATGTGTCAAGAGGAATGTTATTTGTGTTGTGACTCACGTTCATTCTGAATCCATTAGGTTGCAAATAGTGTCAACTCTGGCTGTTTGTATATCGAGTTGGTCTTGAAGTAGTTTTATTTGATTACTTAGATTTAGGATTGATTTTTTTATTTCTTCTAGCAGAGAGCTTTGTGTATTTTCTGTTGGTATATTTTGAGCTTTAGGCATATTTCTAGTTGTACTAGCATAGCTTATATTAGGATTAATATATGATGATGAAAGTTTTGATTTTTCGGCTAAATTTTGTTTCTTAACTCTAATTCTATTTTGAAGATCTCTGTATCGCTCGCAGCCTCTATAGGATGCCGGATGGCCAGGTTTCTTGCAGAGGATGCAGAACAATTCATTTTTGTCGATGACTTCCTTGTCTAGTAGCGGACAGTTTTCGCTTCTGTGAGGATTGCTGCATTTAACACATCTTGGGGTTAGGTTGCAGTTGGCTGCGCTATGAAAAAAGCTTTGACAGTTTCTGCACTGTGGAATATCTGGTCTTCGTAAGGGTTCCCATTTAATACAGTGGTACTGGACTGTTCTGATCGCTTTCAGTTCAGTTGCATTGCTGTCAGCACTTATTTGTACCATAAAGAATGGTAGATCGATATTGCGTTCTTTGGAGTTTTTCGTAGAGAATTTACTGACTTTTAGAATTTTCAAGTTCTCCTTTTGGTGTGATTTTAATTCATTTAGAATTTCAGAGGGGTCAATGTTGGCGCTTAACCCTTTCATTAAATATGTTTTTGTTTTTAAGCTTTTAGGTGTATAAGAGAAAAACTTTGCGTTAGCTTTTTCTAGGTGCCCGCGCACTCTCTTATAGTCATCTAGATTTGTTAGAAAGATAGCAATTTTATGTTGATTATAACTTTTTATATTAAACATTTTTATTTTAAGTCCATTTTTTAGAAGATTGATGATTTGTTTTGCTTCAATGTTAAAGACGTTTATTGGTGGGATATTTTTGTTATTATTTTTGTTGTTACTTTTGATTTCATTTTTGCTCTTAGTTGCTGTGTCTTCGTCTTCGTCACTAGATAAGGTCGTTGTGGCTGCGACAGCGGCTGCCCTTGTTGATGTTTGGTTGGTGGTAGCGGGGGTGGAGCTGGAATTTTGCTCTTGATCGCGTCTTGAGTTTTCGTTGTTTTTGTTAAGCACATGTTGTGTAAAGTTTTGTATTATTTCACTATCACATTGAAGTTCTTCCAACTCTTCGTCAAGAGAGGAGTAGTAGTTGTTTCTGAGCGCTTTGCTCATTGGAGAGTCGGTACCGTTCATCTTTTTTCTCTTTCTTATTATTGCATTGGCACATGTAGTTTTTTGATTTACTAATGTTTTTGTTGAATTATTTGGAGCATTATGCTCATTGGGTGGGGCTTCTTGGCCCGCAATGATGTTATGTGGTTTTAAACTTTTATCAGAAAAAAACGTATTAATTTTGGTATTTGTTTACAAAAGACAAAAGGCGCAGTTAGAAACTTTATCGCTGAAACACGTCTTGCTCGCGTCACAGCTAAGATCAAACTCCAGAAGCTGACTGTTTTTTTAATATGTTGGTACTTTCTCTTTTATACATTTTTTGGTTTTACCCCAAGCAGGAAATGCCTTATTACTAACAGATGTGTCCCTGCGTGGGGGTTGTTTTAATTTTTAGGTTCTAGTTTCTATTTTTGTGCGCCTCGGCTTGAGGCGGCCGCAGGTAGCGGTCTTTTAAATGCACTGTTCAAATATCTTTGAACACATATGTGGAGAAATCATCACAGCTGATCATATTCTTACGGACTGTCAAAACCTAAATGATATCAGAGCCCGAATATTTAAAGACACGCCTGCCTCCGATAACTTAACACTACCTACAATTCAAAACATTAATAGAATTTTCACTTTTCTTAAACATTGTAATATACTAGACAACATATAATCACAACATAGAGTCGAAGGTCCAGTCACTAGTACTCTAAGCACCACTCAAACCTCTTAGATTTAATATTGTATATTCTATCTAAACTTGTAAATAAATCGGTGGGGAAAACATATGGAATTTACGGCAGCTAGCGATAACACAGCCATATTTAAGAAGTGAAACCAAAATGCTTGTGGCAAAAGCCTTCGTGACACCGGTTTTGTTTTATGGTATAGAAGCATTTGGTAGCTGTGATGCAGCTAGTCTTCATAAATTATCTGTAGCATTCAACAGTATAGCCAGATATGTCCTTGACCTAAAGAGAACAGACCACATAGCCGCCTTTGCAAATAAAATTTTTGAAATTGACTTAAATTCTTGGATTAGCTTTTGAATGTTAATATTTCTCCACAAAATAAGAAACACAAAGGATTTATTTATATGACATTTTAAGTTTTACATGATCGAGCAGAACTAATAACATTGTTTGCATCCGATCTAAACTCTCAAGCTCCGAAAAACATTCTTATGTGCACGCCGTTCGTAAATGGAATCAATTACCCCACAGTCTCAAGAATATCAGGAGCACAACGCAATTTCGTGAAAGACTAGAGGCACACCTAAAAGCAACCTAAATTTGACATTTGAAATTTGTGATAAAATGACAGGAATGATAGAAACATAGAACGAAAATGAAAAATAGAATAGTCTAAATTAATAAAATATTCTCATTAGTTATTAAGAAATTATACATGTATCAATGATTTTAGTATATAATTTTAATACGTTTAGATATAAGTTTACTAGAAACAGTTTTATTGACATTGCCATTTGTGACTAACGCAATAACAATAAGTATTACACTTGTAGCGTTAGGATGTTTCGATAAATAAATACAAATACAAAAATAGTAATTCTTTGTATGGGGTCAATCTGTGCTGTTAACTTCGACAACTTTCGACCCATGTGGATGAAAATAACCGTAATGGATTAGTTTAGACCCGTTGTATGCTTTAGATATTAAAATTTTCCAAAAATTGGAAAGCTAGGTGCAATGGCATAGCCCAATGAGGTTGTAGAGTACAATATAAAGTTTTATATAGTAAATCTTTTTATTGAGTCAATCAATGCAGTTAAATTCGAAAACTTTCGACCCGGGTGGATGAACATAGCCGTAATGGATTAGTTTAGACCCGTATTATGCTTTAGATATTGAAATTTTCCAATAATTGGGAAGCTAGGTGCAATGGCTTAGCCTAAAAAGGGCGTAAAGTTCAATATAAAGTTTTAAATAGTAAATCTTTGTACGGAGTCAATCTCTGCTGTTAACTTCGACAACTTTCGATTGGATAATGGATTAGTTTAGACCCGTAATATGCTATATACATTAAAATTTTCCATAACTTTCGGCCCACGTGGGTGAACATAGCCGTAATGGATTAGTTAAGACCCGTACTATGCTTAAGATATTCAAATTATCCATAAATCGGGAAGCTAAGTGCAATGGTATAGCCTAATGACGTAGTAGAGTACAATATAATATAAAGTTTTAAATAGTAATTCTTTGTATGGAGTCGATCTCTGCTATTAACTTCGACAACTTTCGACCCAGGTAGATGAAAATAGCCGTAATGGATTAGTTTAGACCCGTATTATGCTTAAGATATTCACATTTTCCATAAATTGGAAAGCTAGGTGCAATTGTATAGCCTAAAGAGGGGGTAAAGCTCAATATAAAACTTTAAATAGTAATTTTTTGTATGGGGTCAATCTCTGCTGTTAACTTCGACAACTTTCGACCCAGGCGGATGAACATAACCGTAATGGATTAGTTTAGACCCGTATTATGCTTTAGATATTCAAATTTTCCATAAATTGGAAAGTTAGGTGCAATTGTATAGCCTAAAGAAGGGGTAAAGTTCAATATTAAACTTTAGCCTAATGAGGTCGTAGAGTACAATATAAAGTTTTAAGTAGTAAATCTTTGTATGGGGTCAATTTCTGCTGTTAACTTCGACAACTTTCGACCCAGGTGGATGAAAATAGCCGTAATGGATTAATTTAGACCCGTATAATGCTTAAGATATTAAAAATTTCCATGAATTGGAAAGCGAGGTGCAGTGGTATAGCCTAATGAGGTCGTAGAGTACAATATAAAGTTTTAAATAGTAATTCTCTGTAAGGGGTTAATCTATGTTATTAACTTCGACAACTTTCGACCCTGGCGGATGAACATAGCCGTAATGGATTAGTTTAGACCCGTATTATGCTTTAGATAGTAAAATTTTCCATAAATTGGACAGCTAGGTGCAATTGTATAGCCTAAAGAGGGGGTAAAGTTCAATATTAAACTTTAGCCTAATGAGGTCGTAGAGTACAATATAAGGTTTTAAATAGTAATTCTTTGTATGGAGTCAATCTCTGCTAATAAATTCGACAACTTTCGACCCAGATGGATGAGCATAGCCGTAAGGTTTAGACCCGTAATAGGTTTTAGATATTGAAATTTTGTATAAATTGGAAAGCTAGGTGAAATTGTATAGCCTAAAGAGGGGTTAAAGTTCAATATAAAACTTTAAATAGTAATTCTTTGTACGGGGTCAATCTCTGCTGTTAACTTCGACAACTTTTGACTCAGATGGATGAAAATAACCGTATGGATTAGTTTAGACCCGTATTATGCTTAAGATATTCAAATTTTCCATAAATTGGAAAGCTAGGTGAAATTGTATAGCCTAAAGAGGGGGTAAAAATCAATATAAAACTTTAAATAGTTAATCTTTGTATGGGGTCAATTTCTTCTGTTAACTTCGACAACTTTCGACCCAGGTGGATGAAAATAGCCGTAATGGATCAGTTAAGACCCGTATTATGCTTAAGATATTCAAATTTTCCATAAATTGGGAAGCCAGGTGCAATGGTTTATCCCAAAAAGGTCGTTAAGATCAATATAAAACTTTAAATGGTAATTCTTTGTATGGGGTCAATCTCTGCTGTTAACTTCGACAACTTTTGACTCAGGTGGATGAAAATAACCGTATGGATTAGTTTAGACCCGTATTATGCTTAAGATATTCAAATTTTCCATAAATTGGAAAGCTAGGTGAAATTGTATAGCCTAAAGAGGGGGTAAAAATCAATATAAAACTTTAAATAGTTATTCTTTGTATGGGGTCAATCTCTGCTGTTAACTTCGACAACTTTCGACCCAGGTGGATGAAAATAGACGTAATGGATTAGTTTAGACCCGTATTATGCTTTAGATATTCAAACTTTCCACAAAATTGGGAAGCTTGAAGCAATGGTATAGCCTAATGAGGTCGTAGAGTACAATATAGAGTTTTATATAGTAAATCTTTGTATGGAGTCAATCTCTGCTGTTTACTTCGTCAACGTTCGACCCATGTGGATGAAAATAGCCGTAATGGATTTGTTTAGACCCGTATTATGCTTTAGATATTCAATTTTTCCATAAATTGGAAAGCTAGGTGAAATTGTATAGCCTAAAGAGAGGGTAAAGTTCAATATAAAACCTTAAAAAGAAATTCTTTGTATGGGGTCAATCTCTGCTGTTAACTACGACAACTTTTGACCCAGGTGGATGAAAATAACCGTAATGGATTAGTTTACACCCGTATTATGCTTTAGATATTCAAATTTTCCATAAATTGGAAAGCTAGGTGAAATTGTATAGCCTAAAGAGGGGGTAAAAATCAATAAAAAACTTTAAATAGTTATTTTTTGTATGGGGTCAATCTCTTCTGATAACTTCGACAACTTTCGACCCAGGTGGATGAAAATAGCCGTAATGGATTAGTTTAGACCCATTTTATGCTTAAGATATTCAAATTTTACATAAATTTGGAAGCTAGGTGCAATGGTATAGCCTAATGAGATCGTAGAGTACAATGCAAAATTTTAAATAGTAATTCTTTGTAGGGGGTAATTCTCTGCTGTTAGCTTCGACAACTTTCGACCCATATTGATACAAACAGCCGTAATAGATCAGTTTAGACCCGTATTATGCTTAAGATATTCAAATTTTCCATAAATTGGGAAGCCAGGTGCAATGGTTTAGCCCAAAAAGGTCGTTAAGGTCAATATAAATCTTTAAATAGTAATTCTTTGTATGGGGTCAATCTCTTCGTTAACTTCGACTACTTTCGACCCAGGTGGATGAACATAGCCGTAATGGATTAGTTTAAACCCGTTTTATGCTTAAAATATTCAAATTTTACATAAATTGGGAAGCTAGGTGCAATGGAAAGGCCTAATAAGGTCGTGGAGTACTATATAAAACTTTAAATAGTAATTCTTTGTATGGGGTCAATCTCTGCTGTTAACTTCTACAACTTTCGACCCAGGTGGATGAAAATAGCCGTAATGGATTAGTTTAGACCCGTATTATGCTTTATATATTGAAATTTTCCATAAATTGGGAAGCCAGGTGCAATGGTTTAGCCCAAAAAGGTCGTTAAGGTCAATGTTCGAGGAGATCTACCACCTAATTTGAAATTACCTATAAGCTTATTTTAATGTAATACATTCGTGTCACGAAATCACAGTTCATACTGTCGACGGCGTGGCAACCCTAACTACGTAAACGTAAAACGAAAACATGTAAACGTAAGCGCAATGCGCAGCCAACTTAATGCATTTTTGTTACACACACACACATAAAAGGAACATTGAATTGAAAAGACATTAAACCTGAACACACAAAACGAATACACATCAGGAACATTTTTTATTGGAGCAAAGGGCCAAGGACGATTGGGATAAGTGCCGAATACCGCGGCAACATTAATGGCGACCGTGACAGGACAGAAAGAAGCTAAGTTCTCGTCCAATCTCATCAGTTCGCTGGCAGCTGCTTAATATATTTGTTTTAGCTGATCACAGAGTGCAGCACAGAGAGGAACACCAGAGGAAGTTCGCAACCACCAATCCATCCACCTACAGTGCAAACCAGTTGGGACAACAAGGGCGATCAACTCAGCATCAAGCGGATTCAACCCAACCTGCATCAGCAAAAGTGGAGTGGTCAAACGGGCATTCGGACGGCAAGGGTCGTTCAGCCACTAGAAGCAACTACTGTATGTAAAGCGATACATATAGTAGCATCGGACGTCAGAAGAAGCAAGGCTTTCTGGCAGTTCTACATAACCTGGCGGACTCTTCCTAACCTCGTCTGGCACATGCAAGCCATTAGTCGGCGTCTCTTCATTCTACACTCACTCACACATACTTACATCCCATGCAAAACCGCAAGTACACATCTTTACACATTCTCTTATGCACATACATACACTTACATTCGCACACATCATCATACACACATATCATTTGGTAACGGATCATAAAGCTCCACACTCAGTTCACTTCATCTCATCACACTTTTCATCTTAATAAATTCACGCGTCATCAATACATATACACATCAATTTGTTTGAACACGAGGGCTGCTCTTACTCTTTGCTGGTGGTGTTTTGGTTATTATTTTATTACAAAAATGGGCAAAGACGATGACCAAAAATCAAGCAGCGAACATGCTGATGCAAAATTAATTAACCTGAGATCGCAGCGTACGGTATTTGAGCGGCACATTACAACCATACGGCAAAAGGTTGATTTAGAGGGGAAGAAGGAAGATGCGAATGTTCTGGAGTGTCGACTCCAAATTCTTGAGTCGCATTATCGTCAACTATGTCAAATTCAGACACAAATTGAGAACCTACATAGCATTGACACTTGCAGAGCAGAGTTAGACGAAAACTTTATTATGACGAAGGTCAAGATAACGTCTCTTATTCAATCAAAGCAACGTCCGAGTATTTTAGACACTAGCTTAAATGAATCAGCAATGCAACAAGGAGGTGCCTATCATTCGCGTTTGCCAAAAATAAAACTTCCAACCTTTGATGGCAAATACGCAGATTATAAACGATTCAGCAAATTATTCGACAGTTTGGTACATAAGGACGCTGCAATCACCAAAATGGATAAATTTAATTACCTATTGGGATGTTTAGCTGGACCAGCTCTTGAGGTAGTTCAGTCATTTCAAGTAACGGAAGAGAACTACGACAAGGCAGTAGAGCGATTAAAGGCAAGGTATGATAATGACGTGCTCATATTTTTGGAGTGCATTTCAAGTTTCTTTGCCCTGCCATCATTATCGCTTGCAGATCCGTTGGAGCTACAACGTCTGGTTGATAATGCTTCTGCACTTCGGGGGTCGCTCTTGTCATTAGGAGAGGAGCAGCAGGTCATGGATAACGTAATGATTCATGTACTTCTGTCGAAGGTAGACACCCAAACTAAAATGAAATACAATGAGCAACAAACTTTCGAGAAGTTACCGTCATGGGATGAGTGCTGCGTCACTCTGAATCGTAGATGCCAGTTCTTGGAAAGCCAACTGAGTAGCAATCGACCAGCAGAAAATAAGGATCTTAGGCACAAGGCCAAACAACAAACGGGAACTAAGTCATTTGTAACCACTAATGCAGACTGCCTTTACTGCAATGCAACTACTCACTTCATAAGTAGCTGTAAAGCATTTGCCGATTTGTCCCTACAACATCGAGCAGACCATGTCAAGAAGGCTGGGGCATGTTTCAACTGCTTACGAAAGGCGCACCAAGTCAAAGATTGTCAATCTCAGTCAAGATGTAAGATATGTAGGCTACAGCATCACACTTTACTGCACAAGTTTAAGTCTCAGCCAAATCCTAGTTTGCACATATCATCAAATCAACCGAATAGTCAAAACGAAAGCAATGGATTTCAAGGCTTGCCAGTATCCGGGCAAATGACACAACCCAGAGTCACATTGATGGCTCGAACCATAAAGAAGGGAATCATTCCAACAGCAGTAGTGCAAATTAGGGATAAATTTGGTCAGTTCCACATCGTTCGTGCTTTACTAGACTCTTGTTCTGAAGTTAGTTTTATAACAGAGGAAACGGCTAAAAGACTTCAACTAGAGAAGATTCGTGTGCACCAAGAAGTCAGTGGAATTTCTGATTTAAGACAAAAGATCCATCACAACGTATTTGCCACTCTAAAATCACGTCACTCATCATTTGAATGGTCCTCAAACTTTTCAATTATTAAAACGATTTGCGCGAAGCAACCAGATGAGACGCAAATAACCCCCAAGTGGAATCTACCTAACGATATCATATTAGCAGATCCACATTTCTATGTTTCATCGAAAATAGATGTTCTCATCAACACAGAAGGCTTTTTTGAAGCTGTAAGGGAAGGAAAGCTAAGTTTAGGAGGCAACATGCCATGCTTGTTAAATACGGAGTATGGATGGATCGTTGGCGGTAACATGGGTCAAACGAGTCCAGTTCGCGTGCGACAATGCAACGTTGTACAAGAGTCGCATTCCTTAGAACAACTCGTGCAGCAATTCTGGGAAATAGAGGACTGCAAAATAATCGAAAATGTACGCACTGTTGAAGAGCAAGCCTGTGAGGAACATTTTTGCAAAACCGTTTCGACCCAGAAGGATGGAAGAATACAAGTGAGGTTACCGTTCAAAGAGTCCCCAAATGAGTTAGGAAACTCTTTCGAAACTGCTCACAAACGATTCATTTCTGTAGAAAAACGACTCAGCAGAAACGAGCAGCTTAAACGAGCATATATTGATTTCATGGATGAGTACATATCGTTAGGTCACATGGCTTTGGCAGCAAATGTAGATCACAACAAGCCTCATTTCTATATTCCTCATCACTGCGTGTTGAGGCCAGAGAGCCTTTCAACTAAACTTCGCGTGGTGTATGACGGTTCTGCTAAAACTACATCAGGGAAATCACTAAATGACTTGCTAATGGTTGGGTCGACCATTCAGCAAGATCTAATCACAACTCTACTATCATTTCGGCTAAATAAGTTCGCCCTAACAGGAGACATTGCCAAGATGTATCGGCAATTTACAATACACGAGGAAGATCGGAAATTTCAGCTGATTTTGTGGAGATCAGACCCAAACAGTGACCTGCAAACCTATCAGCTAAATACTGTGACATACGGCACCTCAGCAGCACCGCATCTAGCGATTAGAGCATTGCAGCATATTGCAGAGATTCACGAGGTTGAATATCCAATTGGTGCATCGGTTCTTCGGTCAGACCTATATGTGGATGATGTCTTGACTGGTGCAGATAAGGTAGAGGATCTTCAACAAAAGAAGGATCAACTTGTGCGAATTCTGACCAAGGCGGGATTACAACTAACAAAGTTCAGTAGCAATTCAAAGGAGATTGTTGCTACCTCAGCGAATGAAGTGTTCATTGAGCTAAATGACCAAGAGTTCACGAAAACACTTGGAATTGCATGGCAACCCAATGCTGATGTTTTTGTATTCAGATACCAAATAGAAGACGCTGAAATCGTAACACGAAGATCTGTTTTATCAGTTATTGCTCGAATCTTTGACCTGTTAGGACTAATAAGTCCAATCGTAATACGTGGGAAAATCTTTTTGCAGGATTTAACTCTAAAGAAGCTTCACTGGGATGCGCCAATTGATGGACAAGAACTTTGTACATGGAAGGAGCTTCTAGAAGACATACGCGAATTGTCAAATGTACGAATACCACGTTTCGTTTCCACATCCACATCGTTTCCGTGCGAAATTCATGGATATGCAGACGCATCCGAAAGAGCTTACGGATGCTGCATTTATGTTCGTACTCAGATGAAGAATGATGTTGCAGTAAACCTTCTGGTAGCCAAGTCAAAGGTAGCCCCAATTCGAGTTAAGTCATTACCCAAGCTTGAACTTTGTGCCGCCCTGCTATTAAGTCGCACTTGGAGAAAATTTGCGCACAAGCTTCATTCGTATACGAACATTGTCTATTTTTGGACTGACTCAAAGATAGTTCTGCAGTGGATGACTATGCATGCTTCCCAATTGCAATGTTTCGTAGCCAACAGGATATCGGAGCTTCAGGAGCACAATCAGAACATTACATGGAAGCACGTGCCATCAGCTCACAACCCTGCGGATATTGTATCGCGAGGGTGCAGGTCAGCCGATCTACTGACCAATATGTGGTTAAGAGGACCCGAGTTCCTGAAGGAGCCATTGGAAAAGTGGCCAGAACTGCGTGAGCCTCTTCCAACGCCAATTGAAGTGCGCAGCAGGGCAGCACTTCCTTGCAAGAGTCAAGAGATGTCAGTGTTGGAGTCCGTCATCAATAAAAACTCGTCATACATAAGGGTTTTGCGAATTATTGCGTATGTATATCGTGCCACAAATCAGAGCAAACCAAACTCACAACTTCAGGTGAAGGATGTGTTACACATTCCTGCTCAAGAAGTCGAGCAAACATTCTGGAAAATTATTGCTCATATCCAAAGGTTATCATATTTACCTGAAATACATGCTCTAAGGAAAGGCAAATACTTACAGCCAAGGATGCAATGTCTTACACCATTTCTGCAAGAAATCAGCGATGGAAATTCTACAGTATGTGTGATGAGAGTGGGGGGACGCCTGACTAATTCCAACTTACCTTTCGACGCAAAGTTCCCTGCAATTCTACCGAAACACCATAGGTTTGTACAGTTGTACATAGAATTCTTACACCGAAGCAACCATCACGCAGGACCCAAAGTACTGTTAGCGCTGCTTCGCCAGAAGATCTGGGTAATAAACGCCAGAGAAGCGGTAAGGCAGATTGTGCGAAGATGTACACTTTGCTTCCACTACAAGCCGCAATTGATGAATCAGATCATGGGAAACTTGCCAGTGGATAGACTGCGTGAGAATCGTCCATTTTTGGTATCCGGAGTCGATTTCTGCGGACCATTTTTCACCAGCTATAAAATTAGAGGCAAGCCACCGTACAAAACGTACGTAGCAATTTTCGTCTGCTTCACGTCGAAGGCAATTCATATTGAACTGGTGACCGAGCTATCATCAATGGCATTTCTGCTCTGCGTGCGCAGATTTATCGCTCGTAGAGGTGTTCCGTTAAAACTGTACTGTGACAATGGAACGATTTTTGTAGGCGCAGCTGCAAAATTGAAGGATCTCAAAGACCAAATGCTTAGCGATGTGTCAATAAATTTTCTTAATTCCTACAGCACTTGTAAAGGTTTCGATTTTTGTTTTATACCCCCCAGAGCACCCCATTTTGGCGGAATTTGGGAAGCAGCCGTAAAATCTGCAAAAACTCTGGCGCTCAAAACTATTTCAAACGAGAATTTGACCTTCGAAGAGCTGCAAACCGTATTTACCGAGGTCGAAGCGATCTTAAACTCGAGGCCAATTGCACCAGCATCTGACGATCCAAATGATGCAGAAGCAGTTACTCCAGCTCATCTATTAATTGGCTCGAGTCTCACGGCAGCTCCAGATGAACGACACTACAACCCAGATGACGACAAAGGCAGACGCTATCTTGATCGGTGGCAAAGGGTTGCTTACCTCAAGCAGCAGTTCTGGTGTTTGTGGCACCGGGACTACATGCACACTCTTCAGCAGCGGACAAAGTGGTCAAAGAAGCAGCCAAACTTGGAAGTGGGCCAGCTAGTCATCATCCACGAGGATAACTTGCCGCCACAACAGTGGCTGCTAGCTCGAGTGGTCGCCGTCATCACTGGAAAGGATGGTCAAGTACGCGTCGCAGATGTGAAGACATCCAAAGGAATCCTCAGACGCCCAGTCCATAAGCTAGCACTCCTTCCCATGAATGATGGTTAAAGGTTGGGACTTTAACGGGGGAGAATGTTCGAGGAGATCTACCACCTAATTTGAAATTACCTATAAGCTTATTTTAATGTAATACATTCGTGTCACGAAATCACAGTTCATACTGTCGACGGCGTGGCAACCCTAACTACGTAAACGTAAAACGAAAACATGTAAACGTAAGCGCAATGCGCAGCCAACTTAATGCATTTTTGTTACACACACACACATAAAAGGAACATTGAATTGAAAAGACATTAAACCTGAACACACAAAACGAATACACATCAGGAACATTTTTATTGGAGCAAAGGGCCAAGGACGATTGGGATAAGTGCCGAATACCGCGGCAACAGTCAATATAAAACTTTAAATAGTAATTCTTTGTATGGGGTCAATCTCTTCGTTAACTTCGGCAACTTTCGACCCAGGTGGATGAACATAGCCGTAATGGATTAGTTTAAACCCGTTTTATGCTTAAGATATTCAAATTTTACATAAATTGGGAAGCTTGGAGCAATGGTATAGCCTAATGAGTTCGTAGAGTACAACATAAAGTTTTATAGTAAATCTTTGTATGGAGTCAATCTCTGCTGGTGCAATGGTAAAGCCTAATGAGGTCGTGGAGTACTATATAAAACTTTAAATAGTAATTATTCGTATGGGGTCAATCTCTGCTGTTTACTTCGACAACTTTCGACCCAGGTGGATAAAAATAGCCGTAATGGATTAGTTTAGATCCGTAATAAGCTTTAGATATTCAAATTTTCCATAAATTGGGAAGCTAGGTGCAATGGTAAAGCCTAATGAGGTCGTGGAGTACTATATAAAACTTTAAATAGCAATTCTTGGTATGGGGTCAATCTCTGCTGTTAACTTCGACAACTTTCGACCCAGGTGGATGAACATAGCCGTAATGGATTAGTTTAGATCCGTAATAAGCTTTAGATATTCAAATTTTCCATAAATTGGGAAGCTAGGTGCAAGGGTAAAGCCTTATGAGGTCGTGGAGTACTATTTAAAACAGGGATGCCCAGAACGAGCTTACCCGCGCGCGAGAACAATACACAAACGCCAAATATATTTCAAACAATAACAATTAAATGAGATAGAGAGAGAGAACCGATTCTTGTTTGTGTGAATGTGTGGTCGTTGTTACGCAAATCATACTCGATAGCGCGACAAGCGTTCAGCCGTACGCATAAGCAATTTGTTGTTGGGTTTGAGTTTGCGAGAGACATAGGAGAGAGAGAAGAGAGACACATATGATGTTGTTGTTGCAGGTCAGAGCGCGACAACAACAAAACACAGCGCAGGCATAGAATTTGTTTTTGTTTTTTGCTGGCTTACGGGATGCGCAAATCGTATGCGCGCAGGCTATTCCTTTGCGTAGAACAACAACACATGCGTGTCATGCGCAAAAAGCTTGGGCGCCCCTGATTTAAAACTTTAAATAGTAATACTTTTTATGGGGTAAATCTCTGCTGTTAACTTCGACAACTTTCGACCCAGGTGGATGAAAATAGCTTTAATGGATTAGTGTAGACCCGTAATATGCTTAAGATATTCAAATTTTCCCTAAATTGGGAAGCTAGGTGCAATGGTATAGCCAAATGAGGTCGTAGAGTACAATATAAAGTTTTAAATAGTAAATCTTTGTATGAAGTCAGTCTCTGCTGTTAACTTCGACAACTTTCGACCCAGGTGGATGAAAACAGTCGTAATGGACTAGTTTAGACCCGTAATATGCTTAAGATATTCAAATTTTCCATCAATTCGGAAGCTAGGTGCAAGGGTAAAGCCTTATGAGGTCGTGGAGTACTGTATAAAACTTTAAATAGTAATTCTTTGTATGGGGTCAATCTCTGCTGTTAATTTCAACAACATTAGACCCAGGTGGATGAAAATAGCCGTAATGGATCAGTTAAGACCCTTATTATGCTTTAGATATTCAAATTTTCCATAAATTGGGAAGCTAGGTGCAATGGTATAGCCAAATGAGGTCGTAGAGTACAATATAAAGTTTTAAATAGTAAATCTTTGTATGAAGTAAGTCTCTGCTGTTAACTTCGACAACTTTCGACCCAGGTGGATGAAAACATCCGTAATGGACTAGTTTAGACCCGTAATATGCTTTAGATATTCAAATTTTCCATCAATTCGGAAGCTAGGTGCAAGGGTATAGCCAAATGAGGTCGTAGAGTACAATATAAAGTTTTAAATAGTAAATCTTTGTATGAAGTCAGTCTCTGCTGTTAACTTCGACAACTTTCGACCCAGGTGGATGAAAACAGCCGTAATGGACTAGTTTAGACCCGTAATATGCTTAAGATATTCAAATTTTCCATCAATTCGGAAGCTAGGTGCAAGGGTAAAGCCTTATGAGGTCGTGGAGTACTGTATAAAACTTTAAATAGTAATTCTTTGTATGGGGTCAATCTCTGCTGTTAACTTCAACAACATTAGACCCAGGTGGATGAAAATAGCCGTAATGGATCAGTTAAGACCCTTATTATGCTTTAGATATTCAAATTTTCCATAAATTGGGAAGCTAGGTGCAATGGTATAGCCAAATGAGGTCGTAGAGTACAATATAAAGTTTTAAATAGTAAATCTTTGTATGGAGTCAGTCTCTGCTGTTAACTTCGACAACTTTCGACCCAGGTGGATGAAAACAGCCGTAATGGATTAGTTTAGACACGTAATAAGCTTTAGATATTAAAATTTTCCATAAATTGGGAAGCTAGGAGCAATGGTATAGCCTAATGAGGTCGTAGAGTACTATATAAAATTTTAAATAGTACATCTTTGTATGGGGTCAATCTCTGCTGTTAACTTCAACAACTTTCGACCCAGATGGATGAAAATAGCCGTAATGGATCAGTTAAGACCCTTATTATGCTTAAGATATTCAAATTTTCCATAAATTGGGAAGCTAGGTGCAATGGTTTAGCCAAATGAGGTCGTAGAGTACAATATAAAGTTTTAAATAGTAAATCTTTGTATGGAGTCAGTCTCTGCTGTTAACTTCTACAACTTTCGACCCAGGTGGATGAAAATAGCCGTAATGGATCAGTTTAGACCCGTAATATGCTTAAGATATTCAAATTTTCCATCAATTCGGAAGCTAGGTGCAAGGGCAAGCCTTATGAGGTCGTGGAGTACTGTATAAAACTTTAAATAGTAATTCTTTGTATGGGGTCAATCTCTGCTGTTAACTTCAACAACATTAGACCCAGGTGGATGAAAATAGCCGTAATGGATCAGTTAAGACCCTTAATATGCTTTAGATATTCAAATTTTCCATAAATTGGGAAACTAGGTGCAATGGTATAGCCAAATGAGGTCGTAGAGTACAATATAAAGTTTTAAATAGAAAATCTTTGTATGGAATCAATTTCTGCTGTTAAATTCGACAACTTTCGACCCAGGTGGATGAAAATAGCCGTAATGGACTAGTTTAGACCCGTAATATGCTTTAGATATTCAAATTTTCCATCAATTCGGAAGCTAGGTGCAAGGGTATAGCCAAATGAGGTCGTAGAGTACAATATAAAGTTTTAAATAGTAAATCTTTGTATGAAGTCAGTCTCTGCTAATAACTTTGACAACTTTCGACCCAGGTGGATGAAAACAGCCGTAATGGACTAGTTTAGACCCGTCATATGCTTAAGATATTCAAATTTTCCATCAATTCGGAAGCTAGGTGCAAGGGTAAAGCCTTATGAGGTCGTGGAGTACAGTATAAAACTTTAAATAGTAATTCTTTGTATGGGGTCAATCTCTGCTGTTAACTTCAACAACATTAGACCCAGGTGGATGAAAATAGCCGTAATGGATCAGTTAAGACCCTTATTATGCTTTAGATATTCAAATTTTCCATAAATTGGGAAGCTAGGTGCAATGGTATAGCCAAATGAGGTCGTAGAGTACAATATAAAGTTTTAAATAGTAAATCTTTGTATGAAGTAAGTCTCTGCTGTTAACTTCGACAACTTTCGACCCAGGTGGATGAAAACAGCCGTAATGGACTAGTTTAGACACGTAATAAGCTTTAGATATTAAATTTTTCCATAAATTGGAAAGCTAGAAGCAATGGTATAGCCTAATGAGGTCGTAGAGTACTATATAAAGCTTTAAATAGTACTTCTTTGTATGGGGTCAATCTCTGCTGTTAACTTCGACAACTTTAGACCCAGGTGGATGAAAATAGCCGTAATGGATCAGTTAAGACCCTTATTATGCTTTAGATATTCAAATTTTCCATAAATTGGGAAGCTAGGTGCAATGGTACAGCCTAATGAGGTCGTAGAGTACAATATAAAGTTTTAAATAGTAAATCTTTGTATGGAGTCAGTCTCTGCTGTTAACTTCGACAACTTTCGAACCAGGTGGATGAAAATAGCCGTAATGGACTAGTTTAGACCAGTAATATGCTTTAGATATTCAAATTTTCCATCAATTCGGAAGCTAGGTGCAAGGGTAAAGCCTTATGAGGTCGTGGAGTACAATATAAAGTTTTAAATAGTAAATCTTTGTATGGGGTCAATCTCTGCTGTTAACTTCGACAACATTAGACCCAGGTGGATGAAAACAGCCGTAATGGATCAGTTAAGACCCTTATTATGCTTTAGATATTCAAATTTTCCATAAATTGGGAAGCTAGGTGCAATGGTACAGCCTAATGAGGTCGTAGAGTACAATATAAAGTTTTAAATAGTAAATCTTTGTATGAAGTCAGTCTCTGCTGTTAACTTCGACAACTTTCGACACAGGTGGATGAAAATAGCCGTAATGGATTAGTTAAGACACGTAATAAGCTTTAGATATTAAATTTTTCCATAAATTGGAAAGCTAGAAGCAATGGTATAGCCTAATGAGGTCGTAGAGTACAATATAAAGTTTTAAATAGTAAATCTTTGTATGAAGTCAGTCTCTGCTGTTAACTTCGACAACTTTCGACCCAGGTGGATGAAAATAGCCGTAATGGATCAGTTTAGACCCGTAATATGCTTTAGATATTCAAATTTTCCATAAATTGGGAAGCTAGGTGCAAGGGTTTAGCCTAATGAGGTCGTAGAGTACAATATTTAGTTTTAAATAGTTAATCTTTGTATGGAATCAATTTCTGCTGTTAAATTCGACAACTTTCGACCCAGGTGGATGAAAATAGCCGTAATGGATCAGTTAAGACACGTAATATGGTAAAGATATTCAAATTTTCCATAAAATGGGAAGCTTGGTGCAATGGTATAGCCAAATGAGGTCGTAGAGTACAATATAAAGTTTTAAATAGTAAATCTTTGTATGAAGTCAGTCTCTGCTGTTAACTTCGACAACTTTCGACCCAGGTGGATGAAAACAGCCGTAATGGACTAGTTTAGACCAGTAATATGCTTAAGATATTCAAATTTTCCATCAATTCGGAAGCTAGGTGCAAGGGTAAAGCCTTATGAGGTCGTAGAGTACTATATAAAACTTTAAATAGTACTTCTTTGTATGGGGTCAATCTCTGCTGTTAACTTCAACAACATTAGACCCAGGTGGATGAAAATAGCCGTAATGGATCAGTTAAGACCCTTAATATGCTTTAGATATTCAAATTTTCCATAAATTGGGAAGCTAGGTGCAATGGTTTAGCCAAATGAGGTCGTAGAGTACAATATAAAGTTTTAAATAGTAAATCTTTGTATGAAGTCAGTCTCTGCTGTTAACTTCGACAACTTTCGACCCAGGTGGATGAAAACAGCCGTAATGGACTAGTTTAGACCAGTAATATGCTTTAGAGATTCAAATTTTCCATCAATTCGGAAGCTAGGTGCAAGGGTTAAGCCTTATGAGGTCGTGGAGTACAGTATAAAGCTATAAATAGTAATTCTTTGAATGGGGTCAATCTCTGCTGTTAACTTCAACAACATTAGACCCAGGTGGATGAAAATAGCCGTAATGGATCAGTTAAGACCCTTATTATGCTTAAGATATTCAAATTTTCCATAAATTGGGAAGCTTGGTGCAATGGTATAGCCTAATGAGGTCGTAGAGTTCAATATAAAGTTTTAAATAGTAAATCTTTGTATGAAGTCAGTCTCTGGTGTTAACTTCGACAACTTTCGACCCAGGTGGATGAAAACAGCCGTAATGGACTTGTTTAGACCCGTAATATGCTTTAGATATTCAAATTTTCCATCAATTTGGAAGCTAGGTGCAAGGGTAAAGCCTTATGAGGTCGTGGAGTACTATATAAAACTTTAAATAGTAATTCTTTGTATGGGGTCAATCTCTGCTGTTAACTTCAACAACATTAGACCCAGGTGGATGAAAATAGCCGTAATGGATCAGTTAAGACCCTTATTATGCTTAAGATATTCAAATTTTCCATAAATTGGGAAGCTAGGTGCAATGGTTTAGCCTAAAAAGGGCGTTAAGGTCAATATAAAACTTTAAATAGTAAATCTTTGTATGGAGTCAATCTCTGCTGTTAACTTCGACAACTTTCGACCCAGGTGGATGAAAATAGCCGTAATGGATCAGTTAAGACCCTTATTATGCTTAAGATATTCAAATTTTCCAAAAATTGGGAAGCTAGGTGCAATGGTTTAGCCTAAAAAGGGCGTAAAATTCAACATAAAACTAAAAAATAGTAAATCTTTGTATGGAGTCAATCTCTGCTGTTAACTTCGACAACTTTCGACCCAGGTGGATGAAAATAGCCGTAATGGATTAGTTAAGACCCGTAATATGCTTAAGATATTCAAATTTTCCAAAAATTGGGAAGCTAGGTGCAATGGTAAAGCCTAATGAGGTCGTGGAGTACTATATAAATCTTTAAATAGCAATTCTTGGTATGGGGTCAATCTCTGCTGTTAACTTCGACAACTTTCGACCCAAGTGTATGAAAATAGCCGTAATGGATTAGTTTAGACCCGCAATATGCTTAAGATATTCAAATTTTTCATAAATTGGGAAGCTAGAAGCAATGGTATAGCCTAATGAGGTCGTAGAGTACTATATAAAGTTTTAAATAGTAAATCTTTGTATGGAGTCAATCTCGGCTGTTAACTTCGACAACTTTCGACCCAGGTGGATGAACATAGCCGTAATGGATCAGTTTAGACCCTAATTATGCTTTAGATATTGAAATTTTCCATAAATTGGGAAAGCTAGGTGCAATGGTTTAGCCTAATAGGGCGTTAAGGTCAATATTAAAACTTTAAATAGTAAATCTTTGTATGGAGTCAATCTCTGCTGTTAACTTCGACAACTTTCGACCCAGGTGGATGAAAATAGCCGTAATGGATTAGTTAAGACCCGTAATATGCTTAAGATATTCAAATTTTCCAAAAATTGGGAAGCTAGGTGCAATGGTAAAGCCTAATGAGGTCGTGGAGTACTATATAGAGTTTTAAATAGTAAATCTTCGTATGAAGTCAGTCTCTGCTGTTAACTTCGACAACTTTCGACCCAGGTGGATGAAAATAGCCGTAATGGATTAGTTTAGACCCGTAATATGTTTAAGATATTCAAGTTTTCCATCAATTGGGAAGCTAGAAGCAATGGTATAGCCTAATGAGGTCGTAGAGTACTATATAAAGTTTTAAATAGTATATCTTTGTATGGAGTCAGTCTCTGCTGTTAACTTCGACAACTTTCGACCCAGGTGGATGAACATAGCAGCAGTGGATTAGATTAGACCCGTATTATGCTTTAGATATTGAAATTTTCCATTAATTGGGAAGCTAGGTGCAATGGTATAGCCTAATGAGGTCGTAGACTACAATATAAAGTTTTAAATAGTAATTCTTTGTATGGGGTCAATCGTTGCTGTTATTTTCGACAACTTTCGACCCAGGTGGATAAAAATAGCCGTAAGGGATATTCAAATTTTCATAATTGGGAAGCTAGGTGCAATGGTATAGCCTAATGAGGTCGTTGAGTACAATATAAATTTTTAAATAGTAAATCTTTGTTTGGAGTCAATCTCTGCAGTTAACTTCGACAACTTTCGACCCAGGTGGATGAACATAGCCGTAATGGATTAGTTTAGACTCGTATTATGCTTAAGATATTCAAATTGTCCATAACTCTGGAGGCTAGGTGCAATGGTTTAGCATAATGAGGTCGTAGAGTACAATATAAGGTTTTAAATAGTAAATCTTTGTATAGAGTCAATCTCTGCTGTTAAATTCGACAACTTTCGACCCAGGTGGATGAACATAGCCATAATGGATAAGTTTAGACCCGTATTATGCTTAGATATTGAAATTTTCCATAAATTGGGAAGCTAGGTGCAATGGTATAGCCTAATGAGGTCGTAGAGTAGAATATAAAGTTTTAAATAGTAAATCTTTTTATGGAGTCAATCTCTGGTGTTAAATTCGACAACTTTCGACCCAGGCTGATGAACATAGCAGCAATGGCTTAGATTAGACTCGTATTATGCCTAAAATTTTCATATTTTCCATAACTTGGGAAGCTAGGTGCAATGGTTTACCCTAAAAAGGGCATAAAGCTCAATATAAAATTTTTAATAGTAATTCTTTGCAAGAGGTCAATCTCTGCTGTCAACTTCGACAACTTTCGACCCAGGTGGATGAACATAGCCGTAATGGATTAGTTTAGACCCGTATTATTCTTTAGATATTCAAATTTTCCATAAATAGGGAAGCTAGGTGCAATGGTTTAGCCTAATGAGGTCGTAGAATTCAATATAAAACTTTAAATATTAATTCTATGTATGGGGTCAATCTCTGCTGTTAAATTTCGACAAATTTCGACCCAGGTGGATAAACATAGCCGTAATGGATTAGTTTAGACCCGTATTATGCTTTAGATATTTAAATTTTTCATAAATTGGGGAGCTAGGTGCAATGGTTCAGCCTAATGAGGTCGTGGAGAACAATATAAAGTTTTAATTAGTAAATCTTTGTATGGAGTCAATCTCTGCTGTTAAATTCGACAACCTTCGACCCAGGTGGATGAACATAGCAGCAGTGGATTAGATTATACCCGTATTTTGCTATAGATATTAGATATTAGATATTATTATTGGGAAGCTAGGTGCAATGGTTTACCCTAAAAAGGGCATAAAGTTCAATATAAAATTTTAAATTGTAATTCTTTGCATGAGGTCAATCTCTTCCGTTAACTTCGACAACTTTCGACCCAGGTGGATGAACATAGCCGTAATGGATTAGTTTAGACCCGTATTATGCTTAAGATATTCAAGTTTTCCATAAATTGGGAAGCTAGGTGCAATGGTATAGCCTAATGAGGTCGTAGAGTACAATATAAAGTTTTAAATAGTAAATCTTTGTATGGAGTCAATCTCTGCTGTTAAATTCGACAACTTTCGACCCAGGTGGATGAACATAGCAGCAGTGGATTAGATTAGACCCGTATTATGCTTAAGATATTCAAATTTTCCATAACTTGGGAAGCTAGGTGCAATGGTTTACCCTAAAAAGGGCATAAAGTTCAATATAAAATTTTAAATTGTAATTCTTTGCATGAGGTCAATCTCTTCTGTTAACTTCGACAACTTTCGACCCAGGTGGATGAACATAGCCGTAATGGATTAGTTTAGACCCGTATTATGCTTTAGATATTCAAGTTTTCCATAAATTGGGAAGCTAGGTGCAATGGTATAGCCTAATGAGGTCGTAGAGTAAAATATAAAGTTTTAAATAGTAAATCTTTGTATGAAGTCAATCTCTGCTGTTAAATTCGACAACTTTCGACCCAGGTGGATGAACATAGCCGTAGTGGATAAGATTAGACCCGTATTATGCTTTAGATATTCAAATTTTCCATAACTTGGGAAGCTAGGTGCAATGGTTTACCCTAAAAAGGGCATAAAGTTCAATATAGAATTTTAAATAGTAATTCTTTGCATGAGGTCAATCTCTGCTGTTAACTTCGACAACTTTCGACCGAGGTGGATGAACATAGCCGTAATGGATTAGTTTAGAGCCGTAGTATGCTTTAGATATTGAAAAGTTCCATAAATCGGGAAGCTGGGTGCAATGGTTTAGCCTAATGAGGTCGTAGAGTCCAATATAAAGTTTTAACTAGAAAATCTTTGTATGGAGTCAATTTCTGCTGTTAAATTCGACAACTTTCGACCCAGGTGGATGAAAATAGCCGTAATGGATAAGTTAGAATGCTTTAGATATTGAAATTTTCCATAAATTGGAAAGCTGGGTGCAATGGGTTACCCTAATGAGGTCGTAGAGTACAATATAAAGTTTTAAATATTAATTCTTTGTATGGGGTCAATCTCTGCTGTTAACTTCGACAACTTTCGAGCTAGGTGGATGAAAATTGCCAGAATGGATTATTTAAGACCCGTATTATGCTTCAGATATTCAAATTTTTCATAAATTGGGAAGCTAGGTGCAATGGTTTAGCCTAAAAAGGGCGTAAGGTTCATTATAAAAAATTTTAAATAGTAATTCCTTGTATGTGGTCTGTCCGGAGCACTCGTGAACAACAGTATTTATTTGAAAAATTGGAATTCGCCTCATCCGCGAGAACTAATAACACAGTACAACACTAAAAAAAAGCCCGGCATAAGACCAATAAAGTATGATAAAAGGCACCTTTGTAAGCATCACCTCATACCCAGTTTTTTAAATCCACCCTCGGTTCGCGTTTAATGGGTACTTTTGTACTTGCAACACACAACTACAACAATTTTAACTAAGTTTTTACTGGCTTAAGATAAAATTCTCCAAAATTCAGCATATGTGGACAGGGTCATTGGGAACGACATATGAAAAATTCACTTAATTCGCGCAAACGGTTAAGGTACCTCCAGAAGGAGTTAAACGTTCATTCTTCAATATCTTTAAAAGCGCACGGTAGATTTTTCTTAAAATCGTTGTGTATGATGGTATAATGGGCTATTGCATGTCCCTAAGAGATGGTACTCGACAGCCAAAAAACCGCGAATTGGAGTACCATTTTTAGACACTCCCACAAATCAATTCATTTAGGCCATAAACAAGATCTAAAAATAGACAGCTCTGCGTTTTCAGTTTTGCCAACGAAGCCTTGGTTCGCGGTTTATAGGCATTTTTGTGCCAGCAACTGCCTTAGAACAACATTGACCATTAGGTAAAACCAGCTTCACAAAAATTATGAAATTAAATTTATAAGTAAATTGCTTCATTGCAAGCAGGAAAACAGATCATATCATTTAAATACTTTAGTTCAGCGCATCTTGGTGTACCACGGATGGCCCACCAAAGACAATTTTTATTAAAGATTTACTTTTTCTTGGTGGAAACGACGAATTTTAATCATAAGATTAATTGCATAATTTTTGGGGGAGGCTGTGATACCCAGATGGTATATGTTGTTTAAAGGCAATTGCTGGTACAAAATTGCCTATAAAACGCGAACCAAAGCTTCCTTGGTGAAACTGAAAACACAGTTCAGTCTATTTGTACGTCGGGTATATAGTTCATATGGAGTGCTCCGTGGGTGAATATAAAATTGGTACTCCAATTCGCGGATTTTTGGCTGTCGAGTACCATCTCTTAGGGACATGCAATAGCCCATTATACCATCATACACAACGATTTTAAGAAAAATCTACCGTGCGCTTTTAAAGATATTGAAGAATGAACGTTTAACTCCTTCTGGAGGTACCTTAACCGTTTGCGCGAATTAAGTGAATTTTTCATATGTCGTTCCCAATGTCCCTGTCCACATATGCTGATTTTTGGAGAATTTTATCTTAAGCCAGTAAAAACTTAGTTAAAATTGTTGTAGTTGTGTGTTGCAAGTACAAAAGTACCCATTAAACGCGAACCGAGGGTGGATTTAAAAAACTGGGTATGAGGTGATGCTTACAAAGGTGCCTTTTATCATAATTTATTGGTCTTATGCCGGGCTTTTAAAAAAAAGTTGGATTTTGTCGAACTGTGTAATATAATTCATCCAAGATTAAGCCTGGCCAGTTCAGAAAAACACTTCTATGTCTTTGCTGCTCGCTGCTGGAACCAGCTTCCGCACCAACTCAAAACCATTAGGAACGCAACACTTTTCAAAACTGAACTTACCGCCTATTTTAAAAGTCTTAATGTCTAAATTATCGAATAGTAGTATCGCATTGTAAACTTAATTTTAATTCATATCAACCCTATTAGTTTTTAAGCTAGGATAAATTATATTTTTTCTTTTACCAACCTCTCCTAAGAACATATTGTGACCAATACTTTAATTATCAAGACCAGCTCTTGTTGTATTGGGAAAATTAATAAACAAACAAACAAATGCCATCGAGCCTACTGTTTGCTTTGCCACAAATATCTAAATCATGTAAAACAGATCAATGTAAACAAAAGCTTTTATATGCCCAAATCTCTCTCTCAAATTTGTTTATCTGAGCGAGCTTTTCTAATGCACTTCTCTGCTTTATAAGTGCCGGCAATAAACATTTGAAATTGAATTCGTGCCTTTTTTTTGTTAATAATAGCGTTAAAATTATTAGCGAAGGTGGACATCGGTCTTCCTCGAAACATTTGGTGACCCTCGAATGTGTTCTGAAGTTGCAAGTCGGTTCGGTCAATAATTATTGCATATCGTTGAAATAATTTTGCTGCTTGATCACAAGTTGGTGACAAGTACATAAACACACACATACAAACATTCGCATACACACGTACGGAAACCGTTTTGCTTAGCCTTTCGTTTTGCGTTTCGCGCGGGTGCAACAAACACATACATTTGTATATAAGCGAATTAACTGCACAGAAAAACCGCTGATCTAACCAAGCATCATCTGTTGCTTCGCGCGCGCAAAAACAGGGTGACTTTTTGTGTTGTGAAATAAATAAATTTTTGCTATTCAGTGCAGTGGCATATATGGGTCGTTCTTTTATAAACCGAACAGCTAAAAAATTTTTTATTTTTTATTTTAATAAAAAAAAATCCGAAATTAGATCTCGACATGCCCACCAAAACGTAATTTGCAGTTTCGCTCAAAAATTTTTTGTTAATTTTATAAACAATTTCAAAAATCGTCAAAAACGAAAAAATGGAAAAAAAGGGTTTTTTAAAAACATGATATCTTAGGTTTGGTTTATCGGACAGGTCTTGAGTTGATATCGATGGAAAGAATTTTGCTGTATCTACTCAAATTTTAATCTTATAGATTTTTAAATTATTTAATAATAATAAGTAAATGTTGCTAAAAATTATATATAATTTTTTTTCAGTGTTAACCACCATGTTATAGCTTCTGAGGATATACAATTTATTCTACTAAATAAAACTTAAATTTTGGTGTTTTCAAAAAGATGGAGACTTTTATAGTTTAAAAGTTATGAAATTTTGAAGTAATAAACAAATTAAAAGATACCCTTAAAGAAAGCTTTGCCACGCAGTCAGTTTTAAAGCTTTTTGATTGAAACTTGACATTTTTGCTTTATATTCATCAAGCTTTCCAAAAATGTCAACATCGCGCAGATCGGACGACTATATCATATAGCTGCCATACGAATGTTATGTTTAATTGAATTTTGTTGTGAATTAGGGTTACCAGAGCTTTCAAAGAGTTTTATTCCAAGACCAAATTCAGCATTCGTATGACAGCTATATGATATAATCATCCGATCCGCGCGATGTTGACATTGCATGTCGAGATCTAATTTCGGATTTTTTTTTATTAAAATGAAAAATAAAAAAAATTTTTTAGCTGTTCGGTTTATAAAAGAATGACCCATATGCACTAACAGTGACTATAAATCTATGGCAAATTATAAACCCGCTTTTGACTTGGCACTCGCGCAAAAAACAGTGACTTATTTGGTTGGCCTGTCTGTTCTGTGCGGTGATTAAAACTCAACATGGCTGACACCCAAGAGTTTTTCAGTGCCAAAGCTGACTCCGTTAAGCGTCAACTAAAGGCTCTAAATGACTTCTACGACGCTGAAGCAGTGGCAAGTTTTGATGAGCCAGAACTTGTGGTGCGCATTGAATTTCTGGAAATTTTAAAATCAGACTTCGATGCTGCGCAGACAAGTCTGGAGAAGTTGAACCTTAAGGAGCTAAATTCGGATTCACGCTCCAACTTTAATAAGCTGTAAATTGAGGCTAAATCGAAATTGGTTCGTGAATTTGGAGCATCGTATGCGGCAAGCACTGCAAATACAACCACAATCCGACATTTCATTGGAAGCTGCGATCAAAGCATTTCAATGCGAAAATCCAGGTTGCCTGAGCTGCACATTCCCAAATTCAGTGGGGCGTATATGGATTGGCTGGATTTTTACGCCATGTTCTCTACTGTAGTAGAAAATGATGCCGACATGAGTAAAATCGAAAAATTCCAGCATCTTCGGAGCAGTTTGGATGGAGTCAATTCGGAAACGATTCGATTTTTGGAGCCAAAAGATAAGAACTATGACATGGCGTTAAATTTATTGAAAAATCGATTTGATAATAAATTACTCCAATTTCAGGCACACGCTAAGGCAAAAGGATGTTGAGAAGGGCTCTGCTGTCAGCTTGCGTCATCTTAGCGATAAAAAGGAATTCTCATCTTCGCGCAATAAATTCATTGGCTGAAAAGGACGAGATATTGGATGGACTCCTGATTCACATCGTGGGAAAGAAACTGGATGAGAAGACCAAAGAGCGATGGAAGGAAAGCTTGTCTACTGCCAAATTGCCAAGCTGGACTTTGATTGCTTCATTTTTGGAGAAAAGATGCAGGACTATGGAAAATGTGGTAAACGCTAGGGTAACCCAAATACTCAAGCCAACAGGTGGGAGCATTGTACAAAACTTACAAATGTACTCTTATTGCATCATTATCATCTAACACAAGCTCATCTGTCACAAACTCATTATGCATTTTTTGCGATTCAGTGAAACATTACATTTCCAAATGCCCTCGTTTTCTAAATCTGTCTCCAAATTTGCGGTATAAAGAGGCCAAGAAAATGCATCTTTGTTTAAATTGCTTGCGCAAAGGGCATAGTCTTCAGCAATGCAGGTCAGGTCATTGCAGACAGTGCCAAGAAAAGCATCATTCACTCTTGCACATGCCTACGAATCCTAATACGAACTCTTCTGTATCGAATACTTCTCATGAAAATCATCATCAATCGACTTCGCTTATATCTTATTCTCTGTCAAGCCCTCAACTTAAAGCCTCGAATATCATGCCTGATGATTACGTGCTGCTTTCAACGGCTCTTGTTTTGATCCAACATAGCAATGGAGGCATGATACCATGCCGTGCTATACTCGACTCTGGATCTCAGCTCAATTTTCTCACTTCTCGTATTGCAAATCAACTTCAGCTCAAAACTCGTCGTTCAAACATATCTATTTCTGGTATTGGAGAGTCTTCCCTAGATTCTGATAAGTCAGTGGATATTTTCGTTCAGTCACAGGATGCAAGCTATTGGAAGATTCCTAACAACATCGTTCTTGCTGACCCTAAATTCTCCAAGTCCCAACGTATAGATCTGCTCATTGGGGCCGGTTTATTTTTCGACTTAATCTGCATTGGGAAAACTCACTTAGAGGGCAGCGCATTAATCCTGCAGGAAACAATGCTCGGTTGGACAGTCTCTGGAAGTCTTTCTCAGGCGAAATCCTATAATTCGTCGTTGGTCGCACTTGTCAAAACTCCAACCCTATCAGAGACGGAAACTTCATTAACACAAATCGTAAAACTGTTCTGGGAAATAGAAAATTGCTATGCCACAACATCTTCCATTTGTGAAGAGGACGAACTTTGTGAGCACCTTTTTCAGAAAACTTATACTCGTCTTGAAAATAGTCAGTACTCAGTGAAGCTTCCATTTAAGACTGATCCCAACTCACTCGGGGATTCGTACAGTCGCGCTCTTCGCAGATTTAAGAGTTTAGAAGCTAAATTTGCTAAGAATCCCGCTGTGAAATCACAATACGCTGCTTTTATTCACGAGTATCTCGACTTAGGTCACATGTCTTTGGCAACGGTTCAGGATACAGCGCCAAAGTTTTATTTGCCACATCATTGCGTGCACAAACTTGATAGCACGAACACAGCCCTTCATATCGTATTCGATGGATCAGCGAAAACTACTTCAGGCTATTCGTTAAATGATTTACTGTTGGCTGGACCAACAATTCAACCCAAAATCTTCACAACCTTGCTTCGATTCCGGTTCTTTAGGATTGCATTGTGTGGGGACATCTGTAAGATGTCCCGCTGCGTAAGAGTTTGCCACCCCGATGAATACTTACAATGCATTCTCTGGCGCGATAACCCATCTGATGCGATCGTAGCTTACAAACTGGACACAGTAACATACGGTACAAAACCAGCGGCGTTTTTGGCAATACGCGCTATGCATCAGTTGGCAATTGATGAGGAACCTTCATATCCCCTAGGATCTGGTGGAGACACAGTTGAAGAAGTCGTGGAGATAAAGCGCCAAGTAAAGGAAGTTCTTAAACGTGGACACTTTCCCATTCGCAAATGGTGCTCAAATGAACCAACAGCTCTGGCGGGTGAACTTGAGGTCGACAAAGAGAAGTTGTTAAAGTTCCACGATGGAACGGATATTGCCAAAGTTTTGGGCCTGGTATGGGATCCTCATTCTGACAACTTGCTGTTTAATTTTTCGAAAATTGCACATGACGGACCAGTCACAAAACGCACCGTTTTATCCACTGTTGCCAGAACTTATGATCCGCTCGGACTAATTTCGCCTATCATCACAAAAGCCAAAATATTTATACAATCCTTATGGAAGGAGAAATTAAATTGGGATGAAAGTCTACCGCATGAAGGGTTTTTGGTTTGGCAAGATCTTGTCTCGCAGCTTTCAATTGTCAGCACTTTCAAATTTTCTCGTTTTGTCATGCCTCGATCCAAATACATGCATTTTGTGATGCAAGCATGTTAGCATATGGCGCTTGCGTATATCTGCGATCTGAGGCTCAAGAATTGGTGTCGGTGCATCTACTATGTTCGAAGTAAAATCACTAACTATCCCGAAATTGGAATTGTCTGCTGCATTGATTTTAGCTGAGTTAGTCTCTCACATCGCCCAGAACGTATCATTCCCTTGCGAATTTCATTGTTGGTCCGACTCTACAATCGCTCTCTCATGGATTCGTGAAGCACCCTCGGAGTTTAATGTTTTTGTGTCGAATCGAGTGGCAAAAATTCAGGAGATGACGAAAGGAATGGTATGGCATCATGTACCAACGCAGATGAATCCGGCTGACATTCTATCACGAGGCTGCACACCAAAGGAGCTACTTGATCACAGTCTGTGGCATCATGGACCACAGTTCCTGAAGTCTGCCTGTTCAGAATGGCCAGCAAATTTAGAACCCACAGCAAATCTTCCAGAACGTCGTCGTAAAGTTCTGCTAGCTCTTTCTAAACACGACATATCTGTTGAATACAAATATCAAAATTCTTTTGCCAAACTACAACGCATATTTGCTTATATCTTCAGGTTCTGGCTGCTAAACCGGAAGGATACTGCAAAGCCCAAGGGTGATCTGAACGTCGAGGATCTCCGCATGGGCACATATCTTCTGCTCAAGGTCATTCAGCAAGTCCATTTTGCGGCTGACTACGCAATGCTTTCTGAGAAGAAGGCGATATCATCCAAAAGCAGCATACTTTCCCTAAATCCATTTATCGATGAACATGGATTGATTCGAGTTGGTGGTCGTCTTCATAACTCGCAGTTTGATTACGATGCCAGACACCCCATTTTATTGCCGAAGGGGCACCCAGCGCGATCATCACTCATTATCACCAAAAATTCCTCCATGGACCTCAAAGCCTGCTCGCATCAGTGCGTCAAGCATACTGGCCAATTGGTGGTCTCAAATCGGTGGCAAGCGTCATCAACAAATGCCTGAGATGTTTTCGTCTGAAACCTCGATATGCGGAGCATATTATGGGCAGACTGCCTGCGGATCGTGTGATACCAAACCCAGCCTCTCACACAACTGGAATCGACTTCTGTGGTCCGTTTCCACATAGCAATGCCGTCCGTGACACCTGTCTTTCCCACGGAATTAATTGGAAATTTATACCGCCTCGTTCCCCACATTTTGGTGGACTTTGGGAGGCAGCAGTTAAATCTGCTATTTTCCACTTCTTTCGAGGCGTTGGCTCCTCAATTCTCACAATGAATGAACTACGAACCTTGGTGTACGAAATCTCGGCCGTACTTAATTCTCGCCCTCTCTATGCCATTTCAGAAAGCCCAGATGACTCGAAGATTCTGACTCCTGCTCATTTGCTCATCGGCTCAAGCTTCACCACAATCGATGAGCCTGACGTAACGCATCTGAGGGAGAATCATTTGAGTCGGTGGCAACGCGTTTGCCAAATGCCGCAAATCTTTTGGAAGAAGTGGAGCACCAGCTATCTGTCGCTGCTGCAAGAGCGATCCAAGTGGCGAACGCAACAATCAACTCTACAGGAAGGTGCCATCGTCTTGCTGAAAGATGACAACCTTCCGTCCCTAAAGTGGCAGCTTGGTCGCGGCATTTCCAGGGTATCCATTGTCCGTACTGGATCTGGACTGGCCAAAAGAGCAATTACGAAGCTAGCTGTTCTGCCTGTTTTAACCACATCGGTTGAAAGTGAAGCTCTTCCATCGGGGGGAGCATGTCCGGAGCAGAACGTTTAATTATTTATTAATTTGTAAATGTAAATGCCATCGAGCCCACTGTTTGCTTTGCCACAAATATCTAAATCATGTAAAACAGATCAATGTAAACAAAAGCTTTTATATGCCCAAAGCTCTCTCTCACATTTGTTTATCTGAGCGGGCTTTTCTAATGCACTTCTCTGCTTTATATGTGCCGGCAAGATCAAACCAACTCACTGCAACTTCAGAGAACCGGCAATAAACATTTGAAATTGAATTCGTGTTTTTTTTTGTGTGACAACGTCACATTTTTTAGTAAGTAATTTGGTAATAAGGTAGCTAGTAAGAGAAACACAAGAAGTGTAAAATTTAACCAAGAAGCACACGGAGTGCAATGAAAGAAACCATTAATTTGTACATGCACAACTAAAACCATCCCTAACACGAGAAAACCACACGACACGAGGTAAAGCCCATCCCTAACACTAGAGTTCTCGCTGCACGAGTAAAACCCGCCACTAACACGAAAATGCGCGCCAAACGCACACTCATACAATGACAAAGCGCGGGCAGCGGTGAGCCGACGCCGCTGTCGACAGAGCCCGGCGACACACTTACACCAACACAAACATACGGTGTAAGCAGAGGCAAAAACAGACACCGCTGGCGACAGAGCAGAGCAGCACGATCGGCGAACATTTGCCGTAAGGGCAGATCGTCAACTGTACCACTACGCAACAAACACAACAGCGACGCAGCTTGATCCCGTTAGAAGCCCGCAAGCCAATGAAAATCGGGCAACCAAATGCGCCAAGCTGGGCAGAGGAGAGCTTTTGAAAAAGGAAGGCGACAAGTCGACGGAGTGGACGGCATTCAGGGAGTTGTGTTTTGACCGTGACAAGCGACAGTTGATCTTTGGCGAACAGAAGTTCAAGAAAAAGTGAAGTGCAAAAAAAAGCATAGGACGACTAACCTTAGCAAAACTTGGAAACAAATAAGCTGTGAAACGAACTAACTGTGCATTTTGTTATACATATTAACCAGTGGCTCACGTCAAATTGAGAATAGGAAATGGTTGTACCGATTTCTACAATCAATTATACCTAACCTATCCCGTTGATACAGATTGGTGTTGGCACTGGGTATGAGTAACGGTTGTACCGTTTCTATACTTAAAACCCCTTTTGTGTGATTCCAGAGTGAAGCCAGCGGTTGTACCGTTGCGTGCCACAGATACCCCCTGCAGACGGTAGTACCGTTTGCATGCCCTACTAACGTTAGCACAACGAGCCCCACCCCTCCCTTGCATACCAGCCACGGTTGTACCGTGGCCAGCAACAGCCCTAGCCAGGGATCCCGACGGGAAAACGGTAGTATCGTTTTGCCAACATATAGTTTTTCCCCAGAAGAGGTTTTCGTTACAATGTGGCACTGCGCGCGTGCAATTGGAGCCAATATCGCCGGTAACTATACCCGGCAGAGCAACATCCCCACCCCCGGCACACTGCACAAACAGCCCACACAACTCCAAGGATCCACCTCAGCTCCTGTCATCGACTATCTTGTATCTCCCAGGCAACCCAAGCAGAAGCTCGACGTCCCAACCAGCCGCAAAGATCACGTCGAAATCCCACACTCCAAGGAACTTGTCGCCATAGACAACCAGGAATATAAACACGCGTCACTTCAGAATCAATGTCCTCCCGCCCAGACAATCAGTCCTTCGAACACCTTTGATACACCCCAGGCCGGCGGGATAGCAAATAATCAGACGATCGTTGACGACGCCCAAGGACCAAACCAGATGCGAAAGAAAACCCAAAGATCACACCGTCGAAGTTCACGCAGTCAAAGTCAGAGCCGGGAATGTAAGGACACCCACAACCCTTGTTTCCGCGCCACGCGACACGAAGACAACACCAGTGCAGAGTTAGAACAGCCAGAAGACCTGGAGCCTCGGATTAAATCGTTTTTAGAAGAGGAATTACGTCCGTTCGAAACATTGGCGGGGGTTTCCACTATCGCCGAGCATGTTATTACCATGCGCGATGACAAACCAATTAAACAACGATATTATCCCAAAATCCCGGCAATGCAAGAGGTCATAAACCAACAAGTGGACGAACTAATCCAGCAAGATTGCATCGAACCTTCAAAAAGTCCCCACAATGCCCCGATTGTTTTGGTACGGAAAAAAAAAACCGGTAAATGGCGTATGTGCGTGGACTATCGCCAACTTAATGCGAAGTCCATCCCCGACGCCTACCCACTGCCACGAATCCACCATATCTTGGAAAGACTCCGCAATGCTCGCATCATTTCCACACTGGATCTTAAAAATGGATATTGGCAAATACTGGTAGCGGTTGGTAGTCGAGAGTGCACAGCATTCACTGTTCCAGGCCGCGGCCTGTACCAATGGAAGGTGATGCCCTTTGGCCTTCACTCCGCGCCAGCCACTTTTCAGCGTGCTCTGGACAGTGTTATTGGACCAGATTTGGAACCACTCGCTTTCGCATATCTGGACGACATCATCGTAATTGGCGCCACGGTTGAAGAAAACATGGAAAATTTAAGGGACGCTTGCAGACTGCAAATCTGAGGATCAACCAGGAGAAGTGCTCCTTCTTCAAACGTCGTATTGCTTACTTGGGACACATCATCAGTGAGTCCGGTATACACACCGATCCGGAGAAAGTCAGTGCTGTTCGCGGACTGAAACCCCCAGCGACTCTAAAGGAGCTTAGACAATGTTTGGGTATGGCGTCCTGGTACAGAAGATTTGTACCCAACTTTTCCGCTGTGGTAGGCCCAATGACTTGTCTCCTCAGGAAAAACCAGAAATGGGCATGGGGTACGGAACAACAAGACGCTTTCGATAGGCTAAAGGAGTTACTCACGACGCCTCCGTGCTGGCTTGCCCCGACTTCCGGGAAAGGTTCGCACTCCAGACGGATGCGAGCGATTTAGGACTAGGCGGAGTCCTCACACAGCAGATCAACGGGGAAGAGCGCGTGATCGCTTACGTGAGCCGACGCCTGGCTGGAGCTGAGCAGAACTACTCCGCGACAGAAAAGGAATGACTGGCCATTGTATGGGCGATAAGAAAACTTCGGTGCTATCTTGAGGGCTATCACTTTGACGTCATAACTGACCACATAGCGCTCAAATGGTTGAAATCTATCGAGAGCCCAACTGGGAGAGTTGCACGCTGGGCACTTGAGCTGCAACAATTTCAGTTCGATGTGCACTACCGCCGAGGCAAGCTCAATGTAATAGCCGACGCGCTCTCTCGCCAGCCGTCCGATACATTACAGGGGGCACAGGAAGATTCAGCAAAGTGCCGTTGGTACTGCCGTATGAAAGAGCAAGTCGGGGACACGCCTAAGGAACACCCAGATTATCTTGTCGAGAACGGCCAGCTATACCGTCTGAGACCGTAGGATGGGGAATACATCCCGTGGAAATTGTGTGTCCCATCCGACCACCGCCTTCGAGTGCTAAATGAATGCCACGACAGCCCTACCGCCGGACACTTGGGAATCCGGAAAACAATAAAACGGGTAACGCAGCGTTATTACTGGCCTGGACTCTTCCGTTATGTTCGGAAATGCGAGCCCTGCCAAAAGATCAAGGTCAGTCAACTAAAGCCTGCCGGAAAAATGCTGACTCGACAAGTGGATGAGCCATTCGCCTTTCTTTGCGCCGATTTCGTTGGACCCCTCCCGAAGTCTAAGCACGGAAACACCACTTTGTTAGTTTTCTTCGATGCCTTTTCCAAGTGGGTGGAACTGATCGCCCTTAAGAAAGCTACCACGGCACAACTGGTAAAAGCCTTTCGAGAGCTTGTTCTGGCCCGTTTTGGGGTCCCGAGAACGTTCGTGTGTGACAATGAGACCCAATTCACAAGCGGAGCCTTCGGACGATTTTTAAAAGAAGCTGGTGTCGCCCTACAGCATACTGCCCAGTACAGTCCGCATCAAAATCACACCGAACCACAGTGGTCGATTCTGCCAATTTGGCAGGCAATAAATGCAAATTTCAAAACTCAGATCTTGTAGATGTTTTTAATTTTCCTGAAAACTAACATCCCGCCAATATTAATTCCTATTTTTATATATTTTTTTATCCGATAGTCACGACGTCGTGAGTCTGCAAAACTTCATATACTTTTTTTACCATACCTAAAAACATTTACGCGCCTTTTTAAGGCTTTTTGTTTTGGTCTGAGAAAAATGAAGTTTTTCGATTAGTTGTGAACTAAGACTTGAAATTGACAAGAATTGGTTTGTATTTAATAAAAAAATTTTGTGTTTGTCCTGTTCTTTTATGTGTTAGTGGTAAATCGATGTCAAACTTTGCATTTAATTTAGAGTACTTCTAACACACCTGCGACTTTCGTGGAGTAGATCTTTTGATATTGGCCCGTATTGGTCTTCAATCTTTATGTGTTTATTAAAATAGGCAATTGTGAATCGTCCAGTGTCAAACTGAACTGCAACTATCCGCAAATTATCAGTTTATTACATTTTATAGGCAAAATGTCAGTCTTGAGAAGCACTCCCTGCTCTTGGTTGAACCACAACCAAAAAAATGATCCTAGGAATATAATAGATGATTTATTGCATGCTCTTTTACTGTCGTCATACCCTATAATATCGTCCATATCAAAAAGTACTTCATAGTGTCCGAAAATATCATTTAACCCGATGAAGAGGCCATATTACTTCAAGAAAATGTCTTAGATTTGAGGAACTCAGAAGATTGAATAACATTTATTTTTTTTTATTAAAATTCGAGTTCTTTTTATCATTATTTCAATGTAAATAGTTTATGACTCAATTTTAAAATTTTTAAAATTAAAAAAAAAAATTTAATTAATTTTTAAAATTAACATTAAAATTTAAATTAAAAAAATGTTTTTTTTGTTTATTAATTTCTTTTGTTTATAAAACCATTTTTAAAAAATATTCCAAAAATAATACTTAATTTTTTTTGTATGTTATTAATTATTGCCTGTCAGATTGGCACAATCGACCACTGTGCGAACGGGCAAACCGCACAATTAAGTCACATTCTTTGAAGGCCAGCAGAACACTTGGGACGAACTACTTCCAGAACTGTCCCTGGCACTGAATACTAGCATCTCGGACTCCACAGTATTCAGCCCAGCATTCTCTCGTCCAAGGGCGGGCTTGCCCCGTTTTGGCCGGGCGTTTTCTACAAAAGGGGAACCCGGACTAGGTCACAACCCAGCCAGGGCAACTGAAAAAGCCGAAAAAAACTAAGGGGAGTTTTCCAGGGGGGAGAATAATTCCAAATATGCCTCAGAGGAACAGCGGAAACACTACAATCTCCGTCGTCGCGATTGGCGACCTACGCTTGGTTCTCTGGTGCTCGTTCGGCAACACCATCTTTCTAAAGCGGCAGACGCAGCAAAGTTGGCGCCAAAATTCGATGGACCTTACAAGGTGGTAAGCTTGGTTTCCAGCAACATCGGACTAGTTCAACGCCTTGGGGAACGTAAAAGAGATCCGTCAACATCTCTGACCTACGAGAGTTTCATCAGGACGGGGAAGAAGACACCGATACACACCCAGACGAAGACGACCGCAACCACCAAGTAACCCTAGTAATGGTGTCTACAACCATCGCAGCCCGACACCACCGAGCAGCCGACGAGTGTGCACCAAACGTGTTCGCTATTACCCACAACAACCTGCGAGCAAGATTCCTCAGAGGAAGAGTACGAACCGTCACAGGGACGGTACAGGCCAGTCTTCACCTCGGTATTCGACACTTCAGAAGGACCGATTGAACAAGAGGGAGAGATCGTCCAGGTCGACAGCTCTTCTGATGAGCCGCCTACTGACAGCGATAGCGATTATTCGCCTTCCGATTCATCGACTAACAGCAGTGATAATAGCCCGGTAAAGGCACCACGACGAAGACGACGCACTTTAACCCGCGGCAGTGAATCTTCACCATTCGCAGTCCAGAGCGCTCCAGTTCTTGGGGCAGGGTCAGGTCAACCCCATGCATTAAACCCGACCGCCGCGTTGGAGCCCGTTGATAATACCACACCGACCAACCCTCCGAAAACCCTGGTGGTAATCCTCTCAGAGCACCGAGCCTAAGCTTAATAGAGGCGGCAGACGAATTGCCCGACTTGTTATCCGACGCTGAACAGTTGGAGGCCGAACTGCAAATCAACGCAGAGGACATGGAAGAGCTGCTTAGCTGGATCAGTGCCGAAGAAACAGTACAAGTCGAGCACGATGGGGTACCAACAACGACCCCGCCATCCAACCTAGGGCACGCCCCGTGGAATGAAGCTCCTGACGAGTGGGAAGTATCCACTGAAAAATGTTTGCTCCCCGAGTCACTCATCGAGTTCCTGCAGCAACACCCGAGGAACCCAAACAAGGAAGTAAAATTCTTACGAGAGGAGGACGGCCATCAGTTCAACATCCGGCTTACTAAGGGAGGCCGAATCACATTTTTTCATTTCGTTCTCCGAAGTAGAGGGAGGGTGTGACGACGTCACATTTTTTAGTAAGTAATTTGGTAAAAAGGTAGCTAGTAAGAGAAACACAAGAAGTGTAAAATTGAACCAAGAAGCACACGGAGTGCAATGAAAGAAACCATTAATTTGTACATGCACGACTAAAACCATCCCTAACACGAGAAAACCACACGACACGAGGTAAAGCCCATCCCTAACACTAGAGTTCTCGCTGCACGAGTAAAACCAGCCACTAACACGAAAATGCGCGCCAAACGCACGCTCATACAATGACAAAGCGCGGGCAGCGGTGAGCCGACGCCGCGGTCGACAGAGCCCGGCGACACACTTACACCAACACAAACATACGGTGTAAGCAGAGGCAAAACCAGACGCCGCGGTCGACAGATGCCGGCGACACAGTCACACCAACACAAACATACGGTGTGAGGAGAAATGAAACAGACACCGCTGGCGACAGAGCAGAGCAGCACGATCGGCGAACATTTGCCGTAAGGGCAGATCGTCGACTCTACCACTACGCAACAAACACAACAGCGACGCAGCTTGATCCCGTTAGAAGCCCGCAAGCCAATGAAAATCGGGCAACCAAATGCGCCAAGCTGGGCAGAGAAGAGCTTTTGAAAAAGGAAGGCGACAAGTCGACGGAGTGGACGGCATTCAGGGAGTTGTGTTTTGACCGTGACAAGCGACAGTTGATCTTTGGCGAACAGAAGTTCAAGAAAAAGTGAAGTGCAAAGAAAAGCATAGGACGACTAACCTTAGCAAAACTTGGAAACAAATAAGCTGTGAAACGAACTAACTGTGCATTTTGTTATACATATTAACCAGTGGCTCACGTCAAATTGAGAATAGGATATGGTTGTACCGTTTTCTACAATCAATTATACCTAACCTATCCCGTTGATACAGATTGGCGTTGGCACTGGGTATGAGTAACGGTTGTACCGTTTCTATACTTAAAACCCCTTTTGTGTGATTCCAGAGTGAAGCCAGCGGTTGTACCGTTGCGTGCCACAGATAGCCCCTGCAGACGTAGTACCGTTTGCATGCCCTACTAACGTTAGCACAACGAGCCCCACCCTCCCCTTGCATACCAGCCACGGTTGTACCGTGGCCAGCAACAGCCCTAGCCAGGGATCCCGACCGGAAAAACGGTAGTATCGTTTTGCCAACATATAGTTTTCCCCAGAAGACAAAGTACGGCTCGATTGGGAATAAATAGAACTAGAAGAATAGAGAAGTTGATAGACCCCGAGGACGGTGGTACCGTTTCTCCCACATTGTTCCCCCTTCTGGATACCATTAACGGTTGTACCGTTTTCTGCGTGCCAGGACGAGTAGAATCCTTTTGCAAGTTCAAATATACGAGCCAGGACACGTAACTGACGGTTGTACCGCCTTTACCCGCCACAGCTCCATCTCAGAAAGGTCCCAACCAAATAAATTTCTTGACAAGAACCCTGGACAGACTGAGCCATCTCGCCCTGGCCTTGTAGGTTCTTTACAGTTGTTAATAATAGCGTTAAAATTAATAGCGAAAGTGGACATCGGTCTTCCTCAAATCAGGGTCAATCTCTGCTGTTAACTTCGACAACTTTCGACCCAGGTGGATAAAAATAGACGTAATGGATTAGTTAAGACCCGTAATATTCTTAAGATATTAAAAATTTCCATAAATTGGGAAGCTAGGTCTAATGGTTTAGCATAAAAAGGGCATAAAGTTCAATATAAAATTTTAAATAGTAATTCTTTGTATGGGGTCAATCTCTGCTGTTAACTTCGACAACTTTCGACCAAGGTGGATGAAAATAGCCGTAATGGATTAATTTAGACCCATAATATGCTTAAGATATTAAAATTTTCTATAAATTGCAAAGCTAGGTGCAATGGTATAGCCTTATGAGGTCGTAGAGTACAATTTAAAGTTTTAAATAGTAAATCTTTGTATGGAGTCAATCTCTGCTTTTAACTTGGACAACTTTCGACCCAGGTGGATGAACATAGCCGTAATGGATTTGTTTAGACCCGTAATATGCTTTAGATATTAAAATTTTCCATTAATTGGGAAAGCTGGGTGTAATGGTTTAGCCTAAAAAGGGCATAAAGTTCAATATAAAATTTTAAATGGTAATTCTTTGTATGGGGTCAATATCTGCTGTTAACTTCGACAACTTTCGACCAAGGTGGATGAAAATAGGCGTAATGGATTAGTTTAGATCCGTAATATGCTTAAGATATTAAAATTTTCCGTAAATTGGAAAACTAGGTACAATGGTATAGCCTAATGAGGTCGTGGAGTACAATATAAGGTTTTAAATATTAATTCATTGTTTGGGGTCAATCTCTGCTGTTAACTTTGACAACTTTCGACCCAGTTGTATGAAAATAGCCGTAATAGATTAGTTTAGACCCGTATTATGCTTAAGATATTGAAATTTTCCATAAATTTGGAAGCTGGGTGCAGTGGTTTAGCCTAAAAGGGCGTAAAGTTCGATATAAAACATTAAATAGTAATTCTTTGTATGGGGTCAATCTCTGCTGTTAACTTCGACAACTTTCGACCCAGGTGGATGAAAATAGCCGTAATGGATTATTTAAGACCCATAATATGCTTTAGATATTAAAATTTTCCATAAATTGGGAAGCTAGGTCCAATGGTTTAGCCTAAAGAGGTCGTAGAGTACAATATAAAGTTTTAAATAGTAAATCTTTGTATGGAGTCAATCTCTGCTGTTAACTTCGAACACTTTCGACCCAGCTGGATAAAAATAGCCGTAATGGATTAATTAGACCCGTAATATGCTTTAGATGTTGAAATTTTCCATAAATTGGGAAGCTGGGTGCAATGGTTTATCCTAATGTAGTCGTAGTGTACAATATAAAGTTTTAAATATTAAATCTTTGTATGGAGTCAATCTCTGCTGTTAACTTCGACAACTTTCGACCCAGGTGGATGAAAATATCCGTAATAGATTAGTTTAGACCTGTTATATGCTTTAGATATTCAAATTTTCCATAAATTGGGAAGCTAGGTGCAATGGTTTAGCCTAAAAGGGTCGTAAAGTTCAATATTAAATTTTTAAATAGTAAATCTTTGTACGGAGTCAATCGCTGCTGTTAACTTCGACAACTTTCGACCCCGGTGGATGAAAATAGCCGTAATGGATTAGTTTAGACCCGTAATATGCTTTAGATATACAAATTTTCCATAAATTGGGAAGCTAAGTGCAATGGTATAGCCTAATGAGGCCGTAGAATAAAATATAAAGTTTTAAATAGTAAAACTTTGTTTGGAATCAATCTCCGCTGTTATCTTCGACAACTTTCGACCCAGGTGGATAAAAATAGCCGTAATGGATTAGTTAAGACCCGTAATAAGCTGTAGATATTAAAATTGTCCAAAAATTGTGAAGCTAGGAGCAATGGTTTAGCCTAATGAGGTCGTAGAGTACAATATAAAGTTTTAAATAGAAAATCTTTGTACGGAGTCAATCGCTGCTGTTAACTTCGAAAACTTTCGACCCAGGTGGATGAAAATAGCCGTAATGGATTAGTTTAGACCCGTTATATGCTTTAGATATTAAAATTTTCCGTAAATTGGGAAGCTAGGTGCGATGGTATAGCCTAATGAGGTCGTAGAGTACAATATAAAGTTTTAAATAGTAATTCTTTGTATGGGGTCAATCTCTGCTGTTAACTTCGACAACTTTCGACCCAGATGGATGAAAATAGCAGTTATGGATCAGATTAGATACGTATTATGCTTCAGATTTTCAAATTTTCCGTAAATTGGGAAGCTAGGTGCAATGGTATAGCCTAATGAGGGCGTAAAGTTTAATATAAAATTTTAAATAGTAAATCTTTGTATGGAGTTAATCGCTGCTGTTAACTTCGACAATTTTTGTCCCAGGTGAATGAAAATAGCCGTAATGGATTAGTTTTGAACCGTATTATGCTTTAAATATTCAAATTTTCCATAAATTGGGAAGCTAGGTGCAATGGTATTGCCTAATGAGGTCGTAGAGTACAATATAAATGTAAATGTTGGCTTTACAGCCCCTCCAACGGAGCCAGCCAAGCTTCTCTCAGTACAATATAAAGCTTCGAGTACAATATAAAGTTTTAAATAGTAAATCTTTGTTTGGAGTCAATATCTGCTAATAACTTCGACAACTTTCGACCCAAGTGGAAGAACAGAGCCGTAATAGATTAGTTTAGACCCGTATTATGCCTTAGATAATAAAATTTTCCATAAATTGGGAAGCTGGGTGCAATGGTTTTGCCTAATGAGGTCGTAGAGTACAATATAAAGTCTTAATTAGTAATTCTTTGTGTGGGATAAATCTCTGCTGTTAACTTCGACAACTTTCTACCCAGTTGGATGAACATAGCCGAAATGGATTAGTTTTGACTCGTTTTATGCTTTAGATATTAAAATTTTTCCGTAAATTGGGAAGCTAGGTTCAATGGTATAGCCTAATGAGGTCGTAGAGTTCAATATAAAGTTTTAATTAGTAATTCTTTGTATAGGGTCAATCTCTGCTGTTAACTTCGACAACTTTCGACCCAGGTGGATGAAAATAGCCGTAATGGATTAGTTTAGACCCGTAGTAAGCTTTGATATTCAAATTGTCCATAAATTGGGAAGCTAGGTGCAATGGTTTAGCCTATTGAGGTCGTAGAGTACAATATATAGTTTTTAATAGTAAATCTTTGTATGGAGTCAATCTCTGCTGTTAACTTCGAACACTTTCGACCCAGGTGGATGAAAATAGCCGTAATGGATTTGTTTAGACCCGTATTATGCTTTAGATATTGAAATTTTCCATAAATTGGGAAGCTAGGTGCAATGGTTTAGCCTAATGAGGTCGTAGAGTACAATATAAAGTCTTAATTAGTAATTCTTTGTGTGGGATAAATCTCTGCTGTTAACTTCGACAACTTTCGACCCAGGTGGATGAAAATAGCCGTAATGGATTTGTTTAGACCCGTATTATGCTTTAGATATTGAAATTTTCCATAAATTGGGAAGCTGGGTGCAATAGTTTAGCCTAAAAGGGCGTATAGTTCAATATAAAACTTTAAATAATAATTCTTTGTATGGGGTCAATCTCTGCTGTTAACTTCGAAAACTTTCGACCCAGGAGGATGAAAATAGCCGTAATGGATTAGTTTAGACCCGTAAATTTTCCATAAATTGGGAAGCTGGGTGCAATGGTATAGCCTAATGAGGTCGTAGAGTACAATATAAAGTTTTAAATATTAATTCTTTGTATGGGGTCAATCTCTGCTGTTAACTTCGAAAACTTTCGACCCAGGTGGATGAACATAGCCGATTAGTTTAGACACGTATTATGCTTAAATTATTATTATTATCACTGTCACCAATCACGACTACTTTTTTCGGCTCCGCAACTTAATAAATTTATTTTGTGTGTAATCCGCGAATATAAAGTGTTTTAATCAGTGCTAAATACACCAGTGCCATCCGATTGCTACAGCGCGTCATCATTTTGCTCTTTGCCACTTGGATCCGCAGTGGTTGTTCCCTGTGTCTTTGTTGTTGTTGCACACCAACCTGTTGGCCAGCAGACTAGTGTCCGCCCAGTGCAAGCTTGCCACAAATAAGGTGAAGTTGAGTGAATGAGGAGAGTGCTAAAGCATCAAACCAACAACAGCAACAATAACAGCCATACCCAACCCAGCTGGCATTTGCAATTTATATATTTATATATTTATTTACATACATATATACATTCCTCTTGCACGTAAGTAACATGCCTTACGTCATTACGTTGCGTACACAATATCGTAACACGTAATAGTGCTGTCAACCCGTGAGTGCTGTCTTTTTAGCTATTTTATAGCTAGTGTTTGTGGTGTTTGCAAATTGACCTTTTTTACTGACTCGCACATATACGGACCCGGTTTCTTATTGTTTGTCTCCCTTTTACTTTTGGAGGGGAGGCAAGGGATGGGGAGCTGGATGGGTGCCTGGCAGATAAAATGGCCAATCCCATCACAACGGAACAAAAAATTTTTATCTTCTTTTACTTTTTATTTTATTATTCATTTTAATATAGAATGAATAGCAACAGACACTCAGCAAACTTTTCGGCAACACAAGCCGGAATTAAACCCAAGAGTCTTGGGGGGTTCAACACGGCCCCTTCTGAGGACAATTTTCAACCCTCTGCTGCCTCTAGGGAGACTACACCCAGTCAGCCACCAGCGGCTGGGACTTCTTCCCAAAAGGCAGTAAAGGGGAAAATTGTCTGCAGCAGGGCAGTGGGGTACACCAGACCCGACCCTACAACGGGTGCACCCGCGAATCGAAACAAGGCCTATAGAATCCTTAAGCGTCAGGCAACCAACCCAATCGGGAAGGACCAAACAACGGCGGAGGACTACGCGAAAATACAGGAGGACATTGCCTGGGCTAGAGAAGTCATTCCAGACTTCTCTTTAGAGATGCCCCGACCCAAACCGGCATCTACCGGTGCCAAACCACAAAATGGCACCCATCCTGAGGCGACAACCACCTCGAAGAGGGATCGGTCTCTGGATGAACAACAACAGCTTTCATCCAAAAGACCGAAGACCCACGGAGCCCCTCTCCGAGTTTCCTTCGCTGAAATGGCGAAGGATAAAAAAGATCGTGGGTGTCCTGGACGAGGCACATCCGTTTGGCGCGATCCCAATACACCACTGGAAGTGGATCGAGGCGGCCACAAGCCGCGTCACCTTAGACGTGCTTCTGGAAAACCCTGGAACACCTCCACGCTGCCGCAGCGTGGGGTGGTTTCATGGCAATATCAGAATAGTGGCATGTGAGGACGACAGGTCAGTTGAGCTATACAGGGTTGCCATAAGCAAGATCGGCGAGGTCTACCCTGGAGCAAAACTAAAAGTTGTCGACGCCAAGGATATTCCATTATGTCCGAGGGCCCGTGCCTGGTTACCCGTACACCCAGCGGAACCAGAGAAGATTCTAAAGCTGATGAGAATGCTGAACCCTGAGGCTCCTACCAGCAATTGGAGGGTGGTCAGAGTGGAACGCTCTACCAGGGCTACCACTATGGTCACCTTCCAAATTGACCAAGAATCTGTGGAGTACCTAACCAGGTGCGAAGGAGCCCTAAACTATGGGTTCCAGCAGGTATACATGAAGGTCTGTAAGACCGACACCAAAGCGCTTGCTAACCTGACAGCAAGCGTAGTTGTCGATGCTCTGGAAGGAGCTCAAAGTGGAGAGGACATGGATGCAGAGCGTACCCCTCAGCAGGAGGAGCGCTGTGGAAACATGTCCTCTGAGGAGATGGATTCGGAGCGTACCCCTCAACAAGAGGAGCGCTGCGGATACATTTCTTCAGGGTCCGACTATGGACCAACCTTTGGGCGGCTCTATTCAGAGCAGGAGTTACTCCAAGACATCCAGGAGGACTCCGACGATGACACGATGACGGAGGAGAGCATATTGCGCAATGGTGAAGGTTTTGCAAATAAACCTTCACCATTGTAAAGCAGCCGCTGACCTTCTACTTCGCCTAACCCCAGGCGAAGTAGATATTGTGTTTGTCCAAGAGCCGTTAATTTCTGGAGACAGTATTAACGGCTTAAGGACACCAAAATATAACCTCTTATACACCAAGGGTAAGGGTAAAATACGAACTTGCATTTTAGCAAAAAAGCACCTAAATACACTTCTAATTCCCCAGTTTAGTGATGGCGACATCACCACGGTCAGTCTGGAACTGGGGAGTTCAACCATCAGACTGGCCTCCTTCTATCTGGCTCATGACTCCGAGAGCCCTCCACCATCAAAAACCTTCCGAGACCTGATAGGAAGGAGCAAGCAAACACACACAAGCCTCATTCTGGGAGGCGATGCCAACGCGCACCATACACTATGGGGCAGCACAGACATCAACGAGCGAGGTGAGTCACTGTACAACTATATCATACAGACTGATTTACGAATAGCGAACATAGGGAACGACCCTACCTTCATCATTAAAAACAGAAAGGAAGTCTTAGATATAACCCTTATGTCTGACAAGCTTTTTGACCAATTGAAATCATGGAAGGTGCTACCAGATCACTCCTTCTCTGATCACCGATATATAGAGGTAGAACTAACCAATAAATGTCCCTCACCCAAAAAGATACAAAATCCTAGAAAGACCAATTGGAAAGTACACAACAAACTTCTCTCAAATAAACTTGGACCGTCCGGACGCGTCCCCACCTTATACACCAAGTACCGAAGAACAGATAGATGAACTTGTCGAAACGCTCACCATCGCGTATACAGACTCGTTCAATAGGGCCTGCCCCCCTAGAAAAACAAAATCTACCTTCAAACCACCTTGGTGGTCTGCAGAGCTGAATAAGCTCAGGAAAGATTGCCGTCACACCTTTAACTTAGCCAAAAATAGCGACCAAACAACCGCATGGGCGCTATATAAACAAAAGCTAAGCACCTATAAGAAGACTATCAGGAAGGCTAAACGGTCCTCCTGGACGCAGTACTGCACTAATATCGAATCCACTTCTGATGCATCACGGCTCAGGAAAATTCTGGCTAGCTCACCAACCTCGCCAGGTCTCTTGCAAAAAACAGACGGAACCTGGACCGACTCTCCAGAAGAATCTCTTAATCTTCTGCTGAGCACTCATTTTCCTGAATGCTCAACCAACTTATTATCTCATGATAGGCCAAACGACCTCTCGATGCAATACGACAAAACCATTGTCACGGAGACCAAAATTAAATGGGCCATCGACTCGTTCGAACCATTTAAGTCACCAGGTCCAGATAACATTTTTCCTGCCCAACTACAGCAAACCATAGTCTCACAATGACCTGGCTTTACACTATCTATGAAAGCTGTCTCAGGGTCAACTACATCCCCACCAAGTGGAGAGATACTAAAGTGGTATTCATACCGAAAGCAGGCAAAGCTTCACATGCGAAACCAAACGACTATAGGCCTATCAGCCTATCTTCCTTTCTTTTGAAAACCCTTGAGAGACTTATTGATGTACACCTGAGACACACTATAAGTCCCTCTAAACTAGCACAAACACAACATGCATACAACAAGGGCAAGTCTACTGACACAGCCCTGCATTCCCTGGTCTCAAGGATCGAAAGATCACTTGAAGTAAAAGACTACTCCTTAGTAGCATTCCTCGACATAGAGGGTGCCTTCAATAACATCCAACCTAGCGCTATCACCGCTGCCTTGACATATACGGGAGTCGACGCTCCACTGGTAAGGCTCATCGACCAAATGCTAACCAGCAGGTCGGTGTACTCCCAACTAGGTGGTGCGACGGCTCGCAGATATGTTAACAGAGGCACTCCGCAAGGAGGTGTTCTCTCTCCGCTGCTGTGGGTTGTAACAGTTAACCAGCTGCTGCGACTTATGGAAGCGGAGGGACATGTAGTGGTGGCGTATGCGGATGATATTGCCATCTTCAAATGTGGAATGTTTCCTCAAACACTGTGTGACCTTATGCAGACTGCACTGACAACACTCGCTCAGTGGACTAAATCGTGTGGCTTAGGCGTGAACCCAGCCAAGACGGAACTAGTTCTTTTCACCAGAAAGTACAAAATTCCCAAGCTGATTGCCCCTAAAATTAACGGAGTCAGCCTTGTATTTAGTGACAATGCCAAATACTTGGGCGTAATTATGGATAAGAAACTACTCTGGAATGACAACACATATGAACGCATGAAAAAGGCAACCATCGCTTTATACTCGTGCAAGAAGGCAATAGGCCGAAAATGGGGTTTTTCCCCTTTAATTGTGCACTGGCTGTACACTGCCGTCGTTCGTCCTATATTACTATACGGATCACTAGTATGGTGGCCGGCACTCGGGAAACAATCAGTCCTGAACAACCTCCACAAAGCACAGAGAAGTGCGGAGATATGTATTAGTGGCGCTCTCAGAACGACACCAACGGAAGCGCTTAATACTATCCTACATCTTCTACCGCTAGACCTTGTAGCAAAGCAACTGGCTACCATAACGGCCTTAAGACTAAGAGAATCGGATGCCTGGAACAGGGGCAATTTGGGACACTCTACCATACTCGAAGACCAAACGAGTATACCATTATCTACAGACTACTGTATACCACAAACGACGTTCGACAAGCTTTACGACGTCTACATCCCAAGCCGCCATGTGTGGGAATCACTCCCCACAGAAGAGCCAACGCCATTAACATCTACACTGATGGCTCTAAGCTCAACGAAAAAGTAGGAGGGGGCGTTTTCTCCCCGACCTAGGTTTAAACTTATCGTTCCGCCTTCCCGACCACTGCAGTGTGTACCAAGCGGAAGTGGTAGCCATCCAGGAAGCGGCCACCTATCTTAGCACACTAAAGGACAAGGAAGGCAACGTATTTATATACTCAGACAGTCAATCCGCCCTCAAAGCACTTGACTCACACACTAACAATGCAAAAACCCTTACTAATTGTCGCGTATCTCTTAACGAGATCGCACGACACTTTAGTATACACCTCATATGGGTGCCTGGACACCGCAACATAGAGGGAAACGAGTCAGCTGACGAACTGGCCAGAATAGGAACCACCATCGAGCTCCTTTCAGAGAAGAGCACGATTGGGATGCCTATGGCAACATATAAGCTGTACAAGAAAGCTGAAACACTAAGTCTCGCTACGGATCGGTGGGAAACCATTCCCTACTGCTCAGTATCAAAACTCACGTGGCCTACATTCAACCAAAAACGCACAAATACACTTTTACGACTCAGAAGAGAACACATATCGCTTCTGATTGGAGCCCTCACGGGACACTGTCTCATTGGCAGACATGCAGCACGCCTAGGCGTTGCCCACCATGACTTCTGTAGAAGCTGTAAACATGAAGAAGAGGAGGAAACAGTACAACACCTTCTCTGCCATTGCCCCGCTTTAAGTAGAAGAAGACTAAGGACACTTGGTCAATCTCTCCTACTCAGCCTCACGGAAACAATCGATATAGAGATCCCAGCTCTATTAAAATTTATACTGTCCACACAATGGTTCAGTACCGAGGACCCGCCTCAGTCTTAAAAAGGGTTAACAGGGAACTAATATGGCATCGCAATGGGCCCATAGCGGCCTAAGTGGGAGAGCGACTTGTCGCTCTCAGCCATCGCAACCTAACCTAGCCTAACCTATGCTTAAATTATTAAAATGTTCCATAAATTGGGCAGCTAGATGCAATTGTATAGCCTAAAGGGAGGGTAAAGTTCAATATAAAACTTTAAATAGTAAATCTTTGTATGGAGTCAATCTCTGCTGATAACTTTGACAACTTTCGTCCCAGGTGGATGGAAATAGCCGTAATAGATTTGTTAAGACCCGTATTATGCTTTAGATATTGAAATTTCCATGAATTGGGAAGCTGGGTGCAATGGTTTAGCCTAAAGAGGTCGTAGAGTACAATATAAAGTTTTACATAGTAAATCTTTGTATGGAGTCAATCTCTGCTGTTAACTTCGAACACTTTCGACCCAGGTGGATAAAAATAGCCGTAATGGATTAGTTTAGACCCGTAATATGCATTAGACATTTGAATTTTCCATAAATTGGGAAGCTAGGTGCAATGGTTTAGCCTAAAAGGGGCGTAAAGTTCAATATTGAATTTTTAATAGTAAATCTTTGTATGGAGTTAATCTCTGCTGTTATCTTCGACAACTTTCGACCCAGGTGGGTGAAAAAAGCCGTAATGGATTAGTTAAGACCCGTATTATGCTATAGATATTAAAATTTTCCGTAAATTGGGAAGCTAGGTGCGATGGTATAGCCTACTGAGGTCGTAGAGTACAATATAAAGTTTTAAATAGTAATTCTTTGTATGGGGTCAATCTCTGCTGTTAACTTAAAAACTTTCGACCCAGGTGGATAAAAATAGCCTTAATGGATTAGTTTAGACCCGTTATATGCTGTAGATATTCAAAGTTTCCATAAATTGGAAAGCTAGGTGCAATGGTTTAGCCTAAAGGCTAGGGGGTAAAGCTCAATATAAAACTTTAAATAGTAATTCTTTGAATGGGGTCAAACTCTGCTGTTAACTTCGACAATTTTTGACCCAGGTGGAGAAAAATAGCAGTTATGGATTAGATTAGACCCGTATTATGCTTTAGATATTAAAATTTTCCGTAAATTGGGAAGCTAGGTGCGATGGTATAGCCTAATGAGGTCGTAGAGTACAATATAAAGTTTTAAATAGTAATTCTTTGTATGGGGTCAATCTCTGCTGTTAACTTTGACAACTTTCGACCCAGATGGATGAAAATAGCAGTTATGGATCAGATTAGATACGTATTATGCTTCAGATTTTCAAATTTTCCGTAAATTGGGAAGCTAGGTGCAATGGTATAGCCTAATGAGGGCGTAAAGTTCAATATAAAATTTTAAATAGTAAATCTTTGTATGGAGTTAATCGCTGCTGTTAACTTCGACAATTTTTGTCCCAGGTGAATGAAAATAGCCGTAATGGATTAGTTTTGAACCGTATTATGCTTAAGATATTCAAATTTTCCATAAATTGGGAAGCTAGGTGCAATGGTATTGCCTAATGAGGTCGTAGAGTACAATATAAAGTTTTAAATAGTAAATCTTTGTTTGGAGTCAATATCTGCTAATAACTTCCACAACTTTCGACCCAAGTGGAAGAACAGAGCCGTAATGGATTAGTTTAGACCCGTATTATACCTTAGATAATAAATTTTTCCATAAATTGGGAAGCTGGGTGCAATGGTTTAGCCTAATGAGGTCGTAGAGTACAATATAAAGTCTTAATTAGTAATTCTTTGTGTGGGATAAATCTCTGCTGTTAACTTCGACAACTTTCGACCCAGGTGGATGAACATAGCCGAAATGGATTAGTTTTGACTCGTATTATGCTTAAGATATTAAAATTTTCCGTAAATTGGGAAGCTAGGTGCAATGGTATAGCCTAATGAGGTCATAGAGTACAATATAAAGTTTTAATTAGTAATTCTTTGTATAGGGTCAATCTCTGCTGTTAACTTCGACAACTTTCGACCCAGGTGGATGAAAATAGCCGTAATGGATTAGTTTAGACACGTAATATGCTTTAGATATTTAAGTTTTCCATAAATTGAAAGCTGGGTGCAATAGTTTAGCCTAATGAGGTCGTAGAGTACAATATAAAGTCTTATATAGTAAATCTTTGTATGGAGTAAATCTCTGCTGTTAACTTAGACAACTTTCGAACCAAGTGTATGAACATAGCCGTAATGGATTAGTTTAGACCCGTATTATGCTTTAGATATTGAATTTTCCATAAATTGGGAAGCTGGGTGCAATGGTTTAGCCTAATGAGGTCGTAGAGTACAATATAAAGTTTTAAATATTAATTCTTTGTATGGGGTCAATCTCTGCTGTTATTTTCGACAACTTTCGACCGAGGTGGATGTACATAGCCGTAATGGATTAGTTTAGACCCGTATTATGCTTTAGATATTAAAATTGTGAGGACTTTATTTTTGAAGTCTCACAGTTAGAGTAAATGGAAGTAATATTTAATAACTATTATTTATATTTATATTGTTTTATATAGTTTAGATTTATAGTTAAGTGTATATTTAGAGTCAATGTACATTTAGACTTAAAAACGAAAACCATTTGGCCGCACAAGGGTTAAGGGGTACGGCGAGGAGGGTTGCAGGAGCTGAAGGGCAAAGCGCAGAGGAGGAAACGGAGTACCGTTTGAGCGCAACGGAGCGCTGCATAAAGAACCACTGGAGTTGCTGTGGAAAGGAGACAGCTGGCGTACGACGAGGGATCACACTCGCACTCGCGGAGGCCAAAACGGAGACCAGCGGAAAATTCCACTGATCTGGCGGCGCATGGCAACAACGGGACTTGGCAAAACAAAGACGCAATCGAAGCAGGCCGGTGGCTATTAAAGAGCTCGCTGCTCGAGATGCGGGACAGTCGAGTATAAGTCCGAGTGCGGTCATTTTTCAAAGCGAGTGCCAAGTCCCAGTGCGCGATTTCAAGCGAGTGCGAAATACCAACGCGAGTGAGTGGAGCCAAGTCACATCGAGGGAAATCACCAACGGATCCAAGGATTGACGCAGGAAAAGGGCAGAGTGAGTGCGAAAAAGCCTAATTTTATTAGACCATCGAGCTGAGCGTGAAACGAGGGTCGGCGTAACTGAGCGTACTTGCCAGTGGGCCTGACGGAGTCGTGGTGCCAGCGAGAAAAGGGTGTAAGCTGAGCCTCCTGCCAGGAGTACATAGCTTCAAGACAGTAGCTGTGCGGTTATAAACGAGAGCCGGCGAGTTTTGCGTACCAGCAAACGTGCTCGAGCGAATCGTGGTGCCAGCGGTGTCTGAAGTAGAAAAAGGAGTAAAGGCGTTAATTAAGTCTTAGGTCATAAGCGGTAGAAGATAAGCAAAATAGAGATAAGCCAGCTTGTAAATTTAGTATTTTAAGGCCAATAAACTGGCGACACAATCGAACCAAAACCGTCTTATCATTTCAAACACCAACTTCACAATATAAATTTGTTGGAGCGATCCACGACTGCCCTGAGCGGAAGCCGGCAGCAATAAAGGTTCGTTACAACTGGCGCCCAACGTGGTTTTGGTGATAGAAATAGTGACGAAAGGTTGAAAAAAAGGTACAAAAGAAACAAAATGGTACGGTCATGGGTTTATAACCTCAAAAAAGAGGAACTTGTCAGATATGGACAAGAATCAGGCATCAAGATGGAGGGAACAGTGGAGGAAATGAGGAAAGTTTTCGGGGATTGGATTCAGAAAATGGAATCCGATCCCATATTAGGACCCCAAATCGAGGAATGGGCCCGAAGGCACAGCAGGAGTTCGCCTAAGCACCAACTACTGGGTGCAGTGGGAGGATTAAACCTGGAGGAGTTTTCAATTCCCGAATTGCGCAGAGCCTCGTTGCATGGCCAGTCACGCGAAACAGGAATTCCAACAATAACACAAACCAGTGCAACACCAGAGGGGCGACCACAGGTGACAACTATAGATTACCCAAAAGTGGAAAAACAGGTGCGCGAATGGGGATTTAGCTTCGACGGTAAAGGGAAACCATTCGATTTTTTAGAAAGAGTAGAATGGTCGGCAAACACATACGGGCTTGACCTAGACATGTTACCTAGAACAATGCCAGAACTATTAAAAGGAATGGCATTAAACTGGTTTGTAGCAAATAATAAGAAGTGGTCCACGTGGAAGACATTCGTGGAGAGTTTTGAAGGGTATTTTCTGCCACGAGACTATTTCCAAAAATTGGAACAAGAGGTACATATGAGAAAACAAAGGTTAGGGGAAACTTTTAAGGTTTATATGGTGGAAATGCAAACCTTAATGCGTCCGTTAAAATGGTCACAAGCGACACAGCTCAAAAGAATTTATGATAATAGCACACCAGCACTCAGAATGTTTGTCCGACCATATGATTGCTCCACATTGGATGCATTAATGGGGTTAGCGGACGATTTCGCGGCGTTGGAAAACGATAAAAAAGGTTTTGGGAAGAAAACAGACCGGTGCGACACAATAGTGGCATGGGAACGAATTTCTTGCCTGGGAAAGTGGAAGCATGCCGGCGTTGTATGGAAGGGAGCCAGGCAGAACCACAACCGGCGCCAAGAAATGTTAACAGTGCGAACACTTTTGTACCAAACCCAGCCCAAGCTTGCAGACGTTGTGGACAGGTAGGACATTGGTCAAGAGAGTGCAGAAACCCTCAAGTACTATTTTGTTGGCAGTGCGGAAGAGTAGGAGTCCGAAGTTTCAACTGCTGTAAAAGCTCGGGAAACGATCGACGACCCCCGCAAGCGAGGGACGAGCGGGCGTCGCCACGAACAGCCCCTCAATCCTAATAGGAAAATTACAGGATGAAGGAGAGCAACTGACGGCAACAGTTCAAAAAGGGAAACACGAAATTAAGGCTACGGTGGATACAGGGGCCACGACCTGTTTCATCAGCCATACGTTAGCTGAATCGTTGCGAGACGCCGGGAAGTGGATATATATTCGGAAGCAGGTGAAGTTGGCCGATGGCAGAAGAAGTCAGATCGAAAAGTCGATAGAAGTGGAAATCGCTTTTGGGAATCGGACTAGTAATGCCAGGAATTATAGATTCCCTGGTGCTAGGATGGGATTTCTTGGTAGGAATGGGAGTAGAAATGTCTTGCGAAGGGCATTATATCAAAATTCCTCAGCGTGGAAGGAGAAACGGCTGGTTAGTGGAAAAATTAACAGTCGCAGTGGAAATAGGGCCGGAAGGCAGAACGAACGAAACAGAAAGAAACCCCTCGGAGATGGAATTAATAAAAACATTTCTAAAAGAAGAGTTATCCACTTTCGCGGAAATGTCCGGTACGTCCACAGTGGCGGAACACCGCATAGTAGTAAAGGACGATCGTCCAATTAAGCAACGTTATTTCCCGAAAAACCCGAAAATGCAAGCGGAAATAAATACGCAGGTAGACGAACTGTTGGCGAAAGGCTGCATTGAGCCATCAAATAGCCCACACAGTGCCCCTATAGTTATGGTTAAAAAGAAGACAGGCAAATGGAGGCTCTGCATGGATTTTAGGGATATGAATGCGCGTACAATAAAAGATGCATATCCGCTGCCCAGGATTAACCATATACTAGACCAGTTGAGAGAGGCGAAGTTTATTAGTAGCCTTGATCTCAAAGATGGGTATTGGCAAATCCCTATGGAGGCAGAAAGCCGAGCATTAACAGCATTTACGGTGCCAGGGCGAGGACTCTTTCAATGGCGAGTTATGCCATTTGGTCTCACGTCGGCTCCAGCCACATTTCAGAGAGCGCTAGACAAGGTCATAGGTCCAGAAATGATGCCAAAAGCATTTGCATACCTTGACGATATTATCGTTATTGGCAGAACACTAGAGGAGCATGTAGAAAATCTCAAAGAGGTATTTCGGCGACTTCGGGCCGCCAATTTGAGAATTAATCCAGAAAAATGTGAGTTCTTTAACCCTCTCATGCCCAAATTAAAATGGGCGTGGCTAAACTTTTTTTGAGTAGACATATAAGCTAGAGTTGACCTCAATATCAACTGACAAAAATTTCAATGTCCTAGGTGTCCTGGTTCAAGAGCTACAGGATACGCAACAGGACATTTACAAAATTATTACAGGCAAACTAAATAATATTTTCATGCGGAGTTTTTTTTTAAATACTCACTTACCTTTCTTTATTTAGTTGTTAAACTTGGTTTTAGGATAAAGTAATTATTTTAATGTTTTTTTAACACTTTTTTAAAACCACGTTTTTTGCACAATGAATTTGTCAACTGCGCTCTACCTTCTAATAGCTACTAATAGCTACTAACTGAACGCGTGTGCAGCTGACTACCAAACAATTAGGTGTAAGCTCACTCAACACATGCAGCTAAATTTCTGCGAAAGGTTCAAAACAAAATATGTAAAATAACGGTAGTTAGAGGCTTATAAATGCAATGTTGCGTATATGCAACAGCGGGCATGAGAGGGTTAAGAAGGAACTTAAATATTTGGGCCATCTGGTGACGGATCAAGGTATTCGCACCGATCCCGACAAGGTAGCAGCAATCGCTGAGCTAAAACCTCCAACCAATGTACGAGAATTAAGACAGTACATGGGTGTGGCTTCGTGGTACCGACGTTTTGTACCAGGTTTCGCAACATTGGTCCATCCACTGAGTGCATTATTAAAGAAAGGCACAAAGTGGGAATGGACACCAGAAAGGCAACGGGCATTTGAGGAAGTAAAAGAAAAACTCATTTCAGATCCCGTTTTAACATGTCCTGATTTTGAACGACCGTTTATTTTACAAACGGATGCCAGTGATTATGGAATCGGGGCCATTCTCACCCAAGTAGGAGAGGAAGGGGAGCGAGTAATTTCCTATGCCAGTAGAACTTTAAACGGGGCCGAAAGAAATTATTCAGCGACCGAAAAAGAATGTTTGGCGATAGTTTGGGCCATTCGGAAACTCCGGCCATATCTAGAAGGTTATAACTTTACGGTCGTTACTGATCATATGGCCCTAAAGTGGCTGAACAGTATCGAAAGCCCAGCTGGGAGGATAGCAAGATAGGCTTTGGAACTTCAGCAGTATGAGTTCGAGGTTAAATATCGTAAGGGACAATTAAATGTAGTGGCTGACGCGTTGTCACGCCAACCAATGACCGAAGAAACACATAGGCGCTTGTCGCTGGAGAAGGGATTGCCAGAGCTCCCTAGCGACTACGATATTTGGATTGAACAGCTTAAGGAGAAGGTCAAAGGAAATCCTCAGAAGTTTCCGGACTATTTGATAGAGGGAGAAAATATATTCCGACATATTCCACATCGAGCAGGAAATGAGGATGTGGAATCGTGGAAATTATGTGTACCAAAAGAACAACGAAAACGAGTGCTGGAAGAAAACCATGATTCGTCTGCGGCTGGGCACAATGTAAGCCGGAAAACCATAGCAAGAGTGGCAGCGCGATATTACTGGCCAGGAATGCAGAGAGACATTAGAGAGTACGTCAAGAAATGTGCCACTTGTCAACGTTACAAGGCAAGCCAGTTGCAAGCAGCTGGTAAAATGCTTACCCAGGTTCCAGAGGAACCTTGGGCCACAGTATGTGCCGATTTTGTGGGTCCATTGCCAAGGTCAAGGCAAGGAAACACTATGTTATTGGTCTTCATAGATCGGTTCTCAAAATGGACTGAGATCGTAGCATTACGGAAAGCCACGGCTAACACATTACAAAAGGCTTTCAGGGAACGAATTATAGCCCGGTTCGGAGTACCAAAGGTGTTAATCACCGACAATGGGGCTCAGTTTACAAGTAAGGGATTCCGACAGTATATCCAAGGGTTAGGTATCCATTTGCAATACACTGCTCCCTATACTCCGCAAAAGAATCCAACGGAACGAGCCAACCGAACCGTGAAAACGATGGTGGCGCAGTTCGCCGGTCAAGATCAGCGATCATGGGACGAAGCATTGCCAGAGTTGACATTGGCTATAAATACAAGTGTTGCCGAGTCCACAGGGTACAGTCCGGCATTTATTACTCAGGGGCGAGAGCCGAGGCTACCAAAAGCGCTTTTCGATGAAGTTTCGCAAGGGACGAGGCAACCAAGTCAAAATCCACAAGAAAAGGCTATAAAATTAAAGGAAATTTGGGAATTGGTGCGCAGAAATTTGGAACGGGCAAGCCAAGACCAGGCTCGCCATTATAATTTAAGGCGGCGACAGTGGAAGCCGAAGATTGGCGACCAGGTATGGGTAAAGGAACATAAGTTGTCAAATGCAGCAGAGGGATTTGCTGCAAAACTTGCACCTAGATTTGACGGACCTTTTCAAGTCCTAAAAGAAAGCTAAAATAGAATCATGGTGAACAAGGTGTACCATTACGCAGCAGTATAGCTGAAGAAAGCATTAGGTCAAACGTTTTGGGTGTACAGTAGGAGCTAGACTCTACAAAAACAAGGAAAAGATCTAAAAAGGAGAAAAACAGTACACACAATCCGATCAAAATGGCGAAATAAATTGTTTTAACCACCAAACAAAACGCCAACAAAAAAAAGGGGGTTTTTTTCACTAAAACTACTTTTCGGTCAGAGGTTTAGATGACAGCTATATGCTATAGTCATCCAATTGGGATATTGAGGGTCGCGAAAACAAATATATATAAAAGATATAGAGCAAACAAAAGAAATAAATACTTAATAACAAAAAAAAAAAAAAAAAAAAAAGAAGTAATAGGAAAAGAGTCGAGACCAAGAAGTAAAAAAGTCGCACTACGAAAAAAAAAGGATCGAGAAAATAATATATAAAAAAAAAGGAGGTAAAATAATCTTGAAATACGCACAGAAAACGGAAAAGGAGTAGGAATTGCATTTAAAATAATTTAAATTACATTTAAAAAAAAGAAGTGCGAAGTCAAATGTCGCATAAAACGAAAAGAAAACAAACAAAAACAAAGGAATTGGCATTTAAAAATAATATAATAAGTATGTCACTCAAACGACAAACAGAAAAAAAAAACCCCCGGTGGCCAGTGTGGGGTTAACAAGCGGCGAAAATAGCCAGCCAATGAGCAAGGGAGACAGAAAACGCGGTAGCAGGTGCGAGCGAGACGGCAGGCCGCGATAGCGCCGTTAGTCCTAAGATCCGCTTGCAGCAATGAAAAATGCATTGCTGACAACAATGGGGCGACTGCGCAGCGGCTGCGGCCGGGTTCAAGGGCAAGTAGGACAAATGAAAGGCTTTTAATGTAAAAATGAGCGCCAGAACCAACGGACGTACTAAACCGGGACTGGGAGCTGAGCCAGCCGATCCCAGCCGCCGGACCAGTGCCACAACTGGTGAGGCGTGCGAGGTGGGAAAAGGGCGGCGAAAGCTGTCCAGGACCGAGGAAGTGCTCGCCCGGCTGAGGGCCAAATACTACGTGGGGGTCCGGAGCCGACGACCAGCAAGGAAGACCGAAAGGAAAGAGACTCACCAGACGTCGCGCGCGAGGAGCAAGGGGCAACTCTTGCGGAGGCGGCGGGAGGATGTACTGGTCCTCGACACCTCGCCTATCCGGTCGAGCGCGTCGGCGGTGACCACGCCTCCTTGGTCGCTGGGGGAGACGTCGTGGTCGACGTCAGAGTGTTCGACGCCACGAACGAGTCGGGAGGAAACGACAAGAGGAACGGTGGTGGCTCCTGACCGCGTGCAAGCGTCCAGTGATTCGTCAAGTGACGAGTCCAGCGACGAATCCGTGGTCACGCCTCTACGGCTGCGGCCGGAGGAAGTGGAGGCCGCGGCCACTTTCGGAGCAGCCCGACCACCACCGAGGATTGATCCCGACATCATCGAGATCTCGGACGAGGAGGAGGAGCAGCCAAAACCGGAAGTCAAGGAGGAAGAGCCGGTGGTGAGCCGATTTAAAAGGTCGATATTTCACGGCGACCATTGGGAGCATCAAGCCGCGCTCGTACTGACGTGGCAGGAGGCAGTGGTGGTGCCCGGTGAGGAGTCGGGCGTTATCATCGAGGAGTTGCCGCCCAGTCCACCGCGCTGGAGAAGAGAGCCACCCAAGCTGGTCCAATTTGAGGCAGAACAGCCAGCCGCGGCGGAGGAATTGGAGCGTGGGCCATGGCAGTGGCCGGAGCCCCAGCAGCAACAACAACAGCCACGCTCAGCCGAGGGCGAACAGCAGCAACCTCAGCCTTCACCGACTGCAGGCCATCAGCTGCCGCAACCCGCACCAACAGCCGGCGCGGGATGGAAGCCCATACTGCTGAGGCAGCAATCCTGTCCGGTCGACGAAACAGGACCCAGGCGGCCACCACCTTTGCTGCGGCAGCACTCCACCGGAGCGGTGGGCCAGCAAGTGGGAACACCACCACCAGGGCAACCATCACAGCACTGGTAAGGGAAAGGCCCATGGCGGCGGGCCAGATGGCAATTGATTTCAGCTGCGGATTGGCCAACGGAGCTGCAAAGGATGCTGGAACATCCGAGGTTCTCTGCAGGGGGGCCAAGGCGAGCCCACATAGTGGTCCTGACCACTGGGCGATACCGCATTAAACTCGGCAGGATGGGCGTACGCGTGTTTCAGGAGCAGCCGGAGTAGAGAGGGAGCAAAGGAAAAAAAAAATAGATGAAAAAAATGAAAAACAATAAATATAACTTGAAGTGAAATGAAAAGGGAAGTCTTACCAAATGTGGGGGGTGGGGAAACAGTCCGGGATCCAGGGGGACACACAAGGGTGATCCGATGGTTGGCCAAAGATAATAATTTTTAAATATTTGCGCGGATGACTTAATTTTAGTCAATGAAACTTTTCGGAGTAATGGCTACCCGGTAGTAGGGATGGGAGTTAGGCAGCGTGCCAAGCCACGATCGCGTGAGGGGGGTCACACTGTTCGTGAATAGAGGGAATGTTAAAAAGGGGAAGTTCAGCAGAAGGGGGGAAATATCACAGGGGGAAGACTTCAAAGGGAAAAAAAGCACCGGGGGGAAAATGCACAGGGGGAAATGTCACGAGGGGAAATTGTCAAAGGGGGAAATGGGGGAAACCGAAAAGGGTAAGGAAACGGGCAGGAATTCAAATTTGAAACTGGGAAAGGGACTTCCCAGGAGACTTCTTTTTCGTTTACCAAAGAAAGGGAGGAGTGTGAGGACTTTATTTTTGAAGTCTCACAGTTAGAGTAAATGGAAGTAATATTTAATAACTATTATTTATATTTATATTGTTTTATATAGTTTAGATTTATATTTATAGTTAAGTGTATATTTAGAGTCAATGTACATTTAGACTTAAAAACGAAAACCATTTGGCCGCACAAGGGTTAAGGGGTACGGCGAATTGGTTGCAGGAGCTGAAGGGCAAAGCGCAGAGGAGGAAACGGAGTACCGTTTGAGCGCAACGGAGCGCTGCATAAAGAACCGCTGGAGTTGCTGTGGAAAGGAGACAGCTGGCGTACGACGAGGGATCACACTCGCACTCGCGGAGGCCAAAACGGAGACCAGTGGAAAATTCCACTGATCTGGCGGCGCATGGCAACAACGGGACTTGGCAAAACAAAGACGCAATCGAAGCAGGCCGGTGGCTATAAAAGAGCTCGCTGCTCGAGATGCGGGACCGTCGAGTATAAGTCCGAGTGCCGTCATTTTTCAAAGCGAGTGCCAAGTCCCAGTGCGCGATTTCAAGCGAGTGCGAAATACCAATGCGAGTGAGTGGAACCAAGTCACATCGAGGGAAATCACCAACGGATCCAAGGATTGACGCAGGAAAAGGGCAGAGTGAGTGCGAAAAAGCCTAATTTTATTAGACCATCGAGCTGAGCGTGAAACGAGGGTCGGCGTAACTGAGCGTACTTGCCAGTGGGCCTGACGGAGTCGTGGTGCCAGCGAGAAAAGGGTGTAAGCTTAGCCTCCTGCCAGGAGTACATAGCTTCAAGACAGTAGCTGTGCGGCTATAAACGAGAGCCGACGAGTTTTGCGTACCAGCAAACGTGCTCGAGCGAATCGTGGTGCCAGCGGTGTCTGAAGTAGAAAAAGGAGTAAAGGCGTTAATTAAGTCTTAGATCATAAGCGGTAGAAGATAAGCAAAATAGAGATAAGCCAGCTTGTAAATTTAGTATTTTAAGGCCAATAAACTGGCAACACAATCGAACCAAAACCGTCTTATCATTTCAAACACCAACTTCACAATATAAATTTGTTGGAGCGATCCACGACTGCCCTGAGCGGAAGCCGGCAGCAATAAAAGTTCGTTACAAAATTTTCAATAAATTGGAAAGCTAGGTGCAATTGTATAGCCTAAAGAGGGGGTAAAGTTTAAATAGTAAATCTTTGTATGGAGTTAATCGCTGCTGTTAACTTCGACAACTTTCCACCCAGGTGGATGAAAATAACCGTAATGGATTAGTTTAGACCCGTAACATGCTTTAGATACTCAAATTTTCCATAAATTAGGAGGCTGAGTGAGTATAGCCTAATGAGGTCGTAGAGTACAATATAAGGTTTTAGATAGTAAATCTTTGTTTGAGGTCAATCGCTACTGTTAACTTCGACAACTTTCCACCCAGGTGGATGAAAATAGCCGTAATGGATTTGTTTAGACCCGTAATGTGCTTCAGACGATCAAATTTTAAATAAATTGGGAGACTAGATGCAATGGTTTAGCCTAAAAAAGGCGTAAAGTTCAATATAAAGTTTTAAATGGTAAATCTTTGTACGGAGTCAATCGCTGCTGTTAACTTCGACAACTTTCGACCCAGGTGGATGAAAATAGCCGTAATGGATTAGTTTAGACCCGTAATATGCTTTAGATATTCAAATTTTCCATAAATTGGGAAGCTAGGTGCAATGGTTTAGCCTAATGAGGTCGTAGAATAAAATATAAAGTTTTAAATAGTAAAATTTTGTTTGGAATCAATCTCCGCTGTTATCTTCGACAACTTTCGACCCAGGTGGATAAAAATAGCCGTAATGGATTAGTTTAGACCCGTAATAAGCTGTAGATATTCAAATTGTCCATAAATTGGGAAGCTAGGTGCAATGGTTTAGCCTAATGAGGTCGTAGAGTACAATATAAAGTTTAAAATAGTAATTCTTTGTATGGGGCAATCTCTGCTGTTAACTTCGACAACTTTCGACCCAGGTAGATGAACATAGACGTAATAGATTAGTTTAGACCCGTAATATGCTTTAGATATTGAAATTTTCCATGAATTGGGAAGTTGGGTGCAATGGTAAAGCTTAATGAGGTCGTAGAGTACAATATAAAATTTTAAATAGTAAATCTTTGTATGGAGTCAATCTCTGCTGTTAACTTCGACAACTTTCGACCCAGGTGGATGAAAATAACCTTAACGGATTAGTTTAGACCCGTAATATGCATTAGATATTAAAATTTTCCATAAATTGGAAAGCAAGGTGCAATAGTATGCCTAATGAGGTCGTAGAGTACAATATAAAGTTTTAAATAGTAAATCTTTGTATGGAGTCAATAGTAGTCAATAATTAGCGATTCAGAAACAGGAAGTAATTAAAATTAATGTGACAGGTGGGGGGGGGGGTTGATTTATGATGTAATTAATTAGTTAATTTGACAGGTGGGGGTGATTTATGATGTCATTAATTAGTTAATTAGGGTTCCCAGGTGGTAGGTGGGGGTTTGCGATCCATATAAAGCTGATTCAGAAACAGCTATGCATGAGTGATTTTATATCTTTTTCACAGGTGTGCGCCCTTTTGATAATTGGGTCAAAGGTTTGTTAGCAGGTTAAGTGAGCGCCTAATTGTGGTGTGGTGTGAGAGTGTGTGTGTACAGTCAAGTGTGTCAAAGGTTGTCTCGTGTGTGTTGAGGATCTATTCAAGTGACTCATAAATATTAGAAAGTACGTTGCAGTCTGCCATAAATATTAGAAAGTAAGTGGCAGTCTGGCCGAGGGTTGATAAATGTGTGTTTAACGGAGCGGTGTGTAAGTATGCGTTTTGTTTTTGTGATTTGGTGGTGTGTGTTGTTGTTGTTGATCCGTGTGAGAATTCCAGTAACGACGTGTGGGCAATTTCATTGGTTTCGGGTGGAAGAATGAAGCTATATATGGTAGTACATATTAGTTTTGATTATCAGTCTCTCAGTCATTCTATTTGCGTGAGTTTTTTTGTTGGGAAAGTAAAGAAAAGTTGATGCGAGTGTTAAACATTTTTATTAAAAAAAACAAACGTAGTGCAATAAAAGTGCAAAAATTTAAAAAACAATAAGTGAAAAAAACTGAAAATTTTTAAAATGTGGTGTGTATCAAGTAAATGTGAGCTGCCTGCAAATCTATTGTGGAGCCACCATATCAGGACCGAGCGTCACAAGGAAAAGGCTGTGCAACCTCTGGATGGACGCATCAAGTTCCTGACCAATGGATTTAAGGGGCGCATTCTGCACTATATGTATGAGAATGTATGTGATGGTGTGGTGATTCCAGAGGAATTCTTAAATGAGGCTGGATCGGTGCTATTACCACACATGCGGCAAATCATCGAGCTCCATACTTTATGCAAAGCTAATTTTGAGCTATTTCCAGAGTATAAACTTGTCAAGGAGCAGGAAGAGCTATGTCGAAACGAAATCAAATCGTTTCAAAGTCACATGAGCATTGTAATGGTTGGAACGGATTTGGGGGATATGTTCAAGGAGCACATGGATGTTATTCTGTCATCCATGAGTGAGTTCCAAGAGCGTGACAGTGGATGGACACTTGTCAAAATAAAAAAATTTGAAATGAGTGTCAATAAATACACCCCAATTAGAGGATCATCATGGATTCCAACTCCTATCGAATTGGTGGACAAAAAGGCGCTTGTTAATGTGCATAACATTAATGATGATATGTGTTTCAAATGGTCACTTTTGGCTGCATTTAATCCCCCTAAGCATAATCGACGGAGATGTTCCGGCTACTTGCCGGTAGACATCAATGCTAACCACATAAGGGTGAATGATGGTTTAACCTTACACTTTAGTGGTTTGAGTTTCCCACTCAAAAAAGTGAAGTTAAGGTTTTCCATGCATTGAACCCATCAGTAAGTGTGACAATCTTTGGATACTGCAATGAGAGAAAGCTCGTCCTTGGCCCCCTCATCAAATCACCCGAGATGAAGGAGTTTCATGTAAATTTGCTGCTTTTGGAGGAAGGAATCACAGCTCACTATGTGCTGATTACAGACCTATCAAGGTAAGTTCACTCACCCAAACCTATCCACTCCATCCATATTGAGAGTTTTTTATCGTTTTATTTACCCCCTTTTTTAACCAAATTTCTTTTACTTTACAGATTAGTAAATCGTCAAATGGGGAAAGGCTGCTCCCACAGAAAATGGTTTTGCGACTCATGATTAAATTACTCAAGTAATGCAGTAGCATATGCACGGCATAAAAAGCTGTGTGGAGGGATGGTCGCCCAACTCCCAAGTCCCGAGAATGCAGTTCTAAGGTTCCAGCATTTCAGACGACAGCTGCAGGTGCCGTTCACAGTATATGCGGACTTCGAGTGTGCTTTAAGAGCAGTAAATATTAGAGTAAGTGAAAACACAAATATCATTAATACGCATGTACCAATAGCATTTAGCTATTATATTAAGTGTTGTTTCGATGATAGTTTAAGTAAGCTTGTACTATTGACAGGAGAAAATGCAGGGCTAAAATTTATATCGTCTTTGATTCTATCAATTTATAGAGAATATTTGAGGAGGATAGTCCCGATGGAAATGCGACCGGAGGATATTGATAGTTTCCATAATGCCACTTTTTGCCATATTTGTGGCTATTTCATGGGCAAGGATAGGGTTAGAGACCATTGTCATTTGACTGGTCGATTCAGGGGTGCTGCACACAACAAGTGCAATTTAGATTTTAAAATAGGCTCCTTCATCCCAATATTTTTCCATAACTTCTCACGTTATGACTCACACTTGTTCGTCAAAGAAATGGCCGAGTTTCCCGGGGACATTAAGGTACTGCCTCTCAATAAGGAGCTATACATTTCAGTCTCCAAGACCATTGAAATTGGTGATGTCAAGAAACAGCAATTAGATAGTATTTAATAGTATTAATAACACTGGCCAACAGCCATTTTGGTCCAGCCTTATCGATGACAAATTCTGATCCAGTTTTGTTCACTGATTCCCAGACTGGTCTCGGTATTTCACCATCAGCTCTTGTTTTCAAGATATTGCGGAAAGTCCATTTTGCAGTATATTTGGCGTTTAAAAAATAATGGAGGTTACACCGAGCAACAATATCTGTATTTATGAGCTCTATGCGACAGTATACATATTAAGGTCGCCTAAAAAAATCAATGGAGCAGCATCAGCAAACCCAAAAGCGCCTAAATTGGCCTTTGAAGAGAAATTTTCATCAAATTATAGCAAATTTTTCAAACTTAATCGCCGAGTACCAGCCATTTGGGGTGCTTGCATTTTAATGAAACCACTTTAGCATGCAGCCCAATGGTTCTTCTAATTTTACAAATTTTGTTGCATTTAAATCTTATCGGTGGACAAAGTTACAAGCGGCTAGTCCCGAAAAAAATGAATTAAAATTTATGGCAGGATAACTAGATTGATACACAAAATGTGTATAGGAAATATTAAAAGACTACTTGATCTAACATGGTCCTTACATAAACTGTCAAGCAAATGTACAACAACATTCAATCAGTACTAGATTCAAACAATTTTTCCCAAATTCATATTTGCTTAACCTTGCGAGAATAACATTAAAATTATATGAATTGGGCTACAATTGAGCCAAATGAGTTCCGCACTCACTATTATTTATGGGTTAAGCCTCTTGTGACTATTATGATTTTCCAAGTTTCAACAAATGCCTTGCGGAAAGAGATTGTAGTAAAGACTCTTTCTATGAAACGAATGTATATGTTGAGGAAATTGACCATTCTTATTATTTGTAGGGGTAGGCATAAAATGCTATGGGGTGGTACCCAAGAACAAAATGCAACCACCATGGTCATTTCCAAATGCACAACATAAAGGACCAAACTCGGGCTGGGATATCAGCCCAAACGTCGGTGGAAGGCGTGACTGCTACCACCGGCGGGCACGGTGGGGAGAAATCCCCTCTTCGTGTCGCCAGCGGTCACACCTCTGTCGCGGTTGGTGCAGGCCAAGACAGTTGTACAGCTACTGCCACAACGTCAAAGCCAAAGTGTGGCGTGGTACCGCAGTCGATACAGACTCGGACTGCGAGTCGCACGGCGGCTCTATAAACACGGAGGCCGAGGAAAAGCTGCTGCTTTCCCCAGTCCTGTCGGGTTCTAGCACCTCTTGTAAGGTAAGGCCCAAAAGGACGAAGGAAGGCATGCGAGCGAAGGCCCAATATAAGGCGGCCCCTCAAGATTAAAGCGAGGCTCGATGGCAGCGGTAAGCTCACCCTAGAGGAGAGCAACAAGCTGGCGTGGGCCGAGCAAAAGATCAAGGAGGGTCGCAAACACTTTGCGGAGAGACAGGCGATGCAAGCCACCTCCGCATTATAGCCAACAAAGTGGAGGAGAGCTTGGTGTCAAGCGGCAGCGCTCAACTGAGCCAGCGAAGGCGGAGGCCCCAGCGAGCAAAAGGCCACGCCCAAGACCGCAGAGCAAGGCTCCACCAAGCTCTACTCCAAAGGGAAAAACGCCGGGAAAGGAGTCAGCCAGTGACGTGGCGAAACGGCATCTGACCGTAGCCCTCGTCGACAAAAGCGACCCTTTCGGCAAAATGACCCTGGAACAGTGGAAGCTAGTGGAGGGGAAGCTGTTCGAGGAGATTTTTAAAAAAAGGGATGGACGACCCAGCAGCGCAACCTGTCACGTTTGACGGAGCAGGCTGGCTGTTTGGAGTCAAAATCCTTAAATGTAAGGACGACCTCACCCTCAAGTGGGTCACCAGCGTCGTTGCAGACATGGGAAGCCCATGGGAGGGTGCCCAGCTGAAAGTAGTTGACAGAACTTGTATTCCGTCAGTGCCGAAAGCGAAAGTACTCTTCCCAAGGGTTGTACCAAAGGAGCAGGCGCTGAAACTATTAAGGTGGCAAAACCCAGACGTGCCAACAGCTGACTGGAAGGTACTGCATGTTGCTAAGCCCGACAAGAACGGGCAGCACATGGTCCTCCAGATCAACAAGGAGGCCGATGATTTGCTCTACCCTAAATTCGGGAAGATGGCGTGGGGAGTAGGAAGCGTGCACCTACGACTCAAAAAGCGCCATCCCGAAGACAAGAACGAGCACACGCTAGAGGCTGGAGAGGTCGAGAAAGACCTAGGCATCGACGAGATGGTCGATAAAGCCAGCAGCCTCGATATAACGGAGGTAGAGACCGAAAGGGATGAGGAATCAGCCACAGCAGCTGACCCACCCAGTATGGAGGACGATGAGGATGTGGACGCAACCATGGTAGTTGACTCATCCAGGCCTGGGGACGCCGACAACGCCATGCAGTTGAAGGTCCTCCAGGTCAACTTGCATAAAAGCAAGCTTGCGTCGGCGGAGCTCCTATTAACCCTTGAGACAGGGCCCGCCGAAGTGGCCTTAGTTCAGGAACCTTGGATTGCGGCAGGGAACAAGGTCTCAGGGCTAAGGTCACAAAACTACAACGTTTTCTATCCCACCGCAGTAAGTAAGGCAAGGACGGCCATTCTGGTAAGAAAAGGCATCTATGCTTACCTTATGTCTAATTACAGCACGGATGACCTCACAGTTGTGGCCCTGGAAGGTCGCGATGATGAGCCAATACTATTGGCATCCTGCTATATGGCACACGAGCGAGAGTCGCCACCGCCCGAGCTCGAACACTTAACGGCTGAGGCGAGCAGGAGAAAACAACCACTCGTCGTCGGAACGGACGCCAACGCACATCACACCGTGTGGGGTAGTCCAGACATCAATGACAGAGGTGAGTCACTCTTAAGCTTTATCCTACAAACTAACCTTAAAATAGAAAACGTTGGAGATGTGCCCACATATGTGGGACCAACATCGGCCAATGTCCTAGACCTAACTCTGACCTTAGGGGAATAGTACACAGGCATCAGAATGGAGAGTCCTTGATAGAAACTCCTTCTCAGACCACAAGTACATCCAATTTAAGATCGAGTTCAACCACAACCAAACCAGAAACGCCTATAGGAACCCCGGAACACAGACTGGGTGAAGTACCTTAGAACGGTAGAATCAAAACTACCAAAGCCAACGAGTATCTGCTCGGTAGGCGACATTGAGAGGTCCGTGGAGACGCTCACAGCCAACCTAACCGCAGCATACAAAACCTCCTGCAAACTCACAGTTAGCAAAAGGAGAACCAGACCCCCCTGGTGGACCCCAGCGCTGAAAGAGCAGAGGAATGACGTGCAAGAATGCTTTAAACTCGCCAAACAAGCGGATGAGCAAATAATCTGGGAGGAATACAAGATTAGACTTCGCGTCTTCAAAAAAGAAGTACGGAAGGCAAAACAGAACTCTTGGAGAAACTTCTGCTCCAGCATAGAGAAGGTCTCGAAACAGCTAGACTCAGGAAACTGCTTTCAAAGCAGCCACCCATGCAGAGTCAGCTAAAACGAACGACGGACACTGGACAGAAAGCAGCAGGGAAGCGACATGTGCTCTACTTGATGCGCACTTTCCAGGCTGCACTCCAGTCACTGAGGCAGATACGCCTCAAGACCTACACACGCAACAAGTCAGCATCCCAGACGATATCATCACTCCAGAAAAGATCCGATGGGCGATCGACTCGTTCGCGAGTTATAAATCCCCCAGGGCTAGATGGAATATTCCCAGCCATGCTAAAAACGATCAAATGCGCAATCGTCCCATGGCTACGATCCATTTTTATAGCATGCTTGAGGTGGAGCTATGTACCTGTGGCCTGGAGGACAGCACGCGTTGTATTCCTGCCCAAAGCAGGGAAATGCAGTCACGTGCAACCAAAGACTACAGGCCCATCAGCCTCACATCATTCCTGCTCAAAACAATGGAGAAGCTACTGGACCTTCACATAAGAGAAGGCATGAACCTGACCTTGGAGGGAAACCAGCACGCCTACACGAAAGGGAAATCGGTGGAAACAGCGCTACACTCCCTAGTAGCCACCATCGAGAAGGCACTGTACCATCAAGAATTTGCCCTGGGAGCATTCCTTGACATTTCGGGTGCATTCAACAACGTCACTACAGAAGCAATAATGCGAAGCCTAAGAGCCCTAGCAATACACACGGCATTGGACTCCTGGATATATAACCTGCTGAGCTGCAGAAGAGTACAAGCCGAGTGGGGTACCACAACCATTACAAGAGAGGCACACGGCGGAACGCCCCAGGGCGGAGTCCTGTCACCTCTTCTATGGAACCTTGTGGTCAACGAATTACTTAAAAAATTTCGCAGGAAAGCACCCAAGATAACCGCATATGCCGACGACATAAGCATAATTATTATGGGAAAATGTCCATCGACTGTCAGCTCAATCATGGACTCTACTCTCAGAGAGATACTAAAGTGGGCCACAGAAGCCGGACTTAGCATCAATGCGGAGAAGACGGACCTCATTCTCTTCACCAAGAGATACAAGGTACCGCAATGGACTCCACCCACGATAAATGGAACACCGCTAACGCCAAAAAACAACGTAAAATACCTTGGGTAGTAATCGATAGTAAACTATCCTGGAGACTCAATGTGGAGGAAAGGGTGAAAAAGGCAACCAATGCGCTATATGCATCCCAGAAGATGCTAAGCAGCACTTGGGGCCTATCACCAAGACTAACACACTGGCTCTTCATATCAGTTATACGACCGATACTACTACACGGTATATTGGTATGGTGGCAAGCCACAGAGAAGTCCACATATCTAAAGCTGATGGAAAAGGCCCAGCGGCAGGCACTGGTCTGCATAACGGGGGCGCTACGGTCTACTCAACAAAAGCACTGGAACACATCCTAGGTGTCAACCCCCTGGACATCCAAGCACGCCTCACTGCACACAGGACGGCCCAACGTCTTTGCGCGGCTGGCACCATGGCTCTACAAAGCTATGGACACAGCACAGTGGGCAGAGAGATCAACAGTAGCACGGACTACGCGATCCCAAAAACCAACTTTACAGGCGCATCAGCATTACTGGGACCAGAAGACTGGCGTACAGGGCTGGCTCAGGAAGCAATGCACCTTTTCACGGACGGCTCAAAGATGGCCTCAGGAGTCGGAGCCGCCGTGTACTGCAAGGAACCGGAATTGAAACTCTCCTACAAACTGCCAAACCACTGCACTATATTCCAGGCGGAAGTTTTCGCCATAAGGAAAGCAGCCGAACTGGCAGAATTACACGCACCAAACGATCAAATCAACATATACGTAGACAGTCAAGCAGCAATCAAAGCAATGCAGAGTCACTCCATTAACTCCGAAACTGTTCTGGCAAGCAGAGAAGCAATAGATTCCCTCAGCACCTTCAGCAAGCTGCAAATCTACTGGATTCCCATTCACCAGGGCATTGATAGAAACGAAATGGCAGACACTCTTGCAAAAGCCGGGGTCGCACTAAGCCAAGAAGCAACACAAAACATACTTACCTATCTCCCTGCATATGCTATACAGCAGGATAGAAGAGTTAGCGTAGAACGAAGCAGAGGAAAAGTGGAAGAACACGGCCGGCTGCAGAATCTCTAAAATTATGTGAGACAAAAAACTCACGCACTATACGCTGCAGCTCCAAAGAAGAGACTGCAGACTGCTTATAGGCATATTAACTGGTCACTGCCTAGCAGCCGCTCACGCGATAAAGCTAGGCATCACGACAGCAGACACCTGCAGGAAATGCAAGGAACCTGGAGTAGCAGAAACTCTAGAACACCTCATCTGCAGCTGCCCAGCAATCGCTACGACAAGATTAAAACATCTGCACTCCCCAAGCTTCACCACTCTGGAAGAGGCAGCCAAGAGCTCCCCCAAACAACTATTGGCATTTGCCAAAACGTCAAGAATCCTACTGGATTTCTAAAGGAAATGGTACCATAAAGCACCCGGCCTCACTAAGGACCGTAAGGTCTATGTGTGGCCCCCCCCTACATGGGGCCAGCCGGTAATACCTACCTACCTATTATTTGTAGGAATGCTCATTCATGCAAGGTAGTGCTTAAACTCGCTCCATTTCGCAAGCGAATAACTTTGTGAATCTGTCACGTCATTTGACGAATTTTTCATAGGAAGACTTATTAATTGAAATATGTAAAAAAAATTACCACGAATTAAGGTAATGTTTGGTTTTCAATTGTAGCGTCGTCCTATTGTTTTTACTATTTTTTCTACAGTGGACTGCAAACAAAATTTTAAAAAATTTGTCATTTCAAAATGGTTGCGTTTTTTACAAATTGAATTTTTTCCATGATTCTGCTTTGGGACGTTAAGGCATTAAGAATAACCAATTATTCTTTTTACGTTTGCCCTTGACATAAAGCTGCGAACCATCAATACACCATTTTTCTAAAGAACTTTTTCAACACCCTACGCACTCACACATTTTTAATTTTGTATTTTTTTAATGAATTGTGCAACCAAATACAAAAATAACACATTATGCAGATCTTATGCAGATGTTTTATGGCAATAAATAAAAAGCAAGTTGTTGGAAAATGAGTTTTTTGGTTTTTCTTACTTTTTATTACAATGAGCTCATATATCTGCACTTTCTATTTCATTAGCAGTCAGAACTGGTATGACAAAATCCGTTATTATGGCCCGTTAACACTTTCGCTTGACGGTTCCCGGATAAAAATGTCAAGCTCCTGGAGGCATGAGCAAGGCCATATGACGCTTTGGTTACAGCCTTGTTAATATAAAAGCCATGGCTGAGCTCTTTCTCCAAAGGCACTTCTTCGTCTTGCTGTGGGACGTTAAAATCAGGCCTGCAAACCCCTCTGAAATCGGTGGAGGTTCACTCCGGGGTTCGAACCAGTGAGATTTTTTGGGTTCGGGTTCACGGAGCAGGTTCAGTAGGTCGGTGAACCTTGGTTCAGGTTCGAACCGAGGTTCAGAAATAATTTTGTTTTTGCTAGCTTAAGAAACAGGAATGTAAATTGTACCAACATTAGCCAACTATTGATATTTTCCAAATAATATTCTAACTATGCTTAAGTTAATAATGGATAAAACAATATTAACTGACTGAAGAAAAATTTGCCTGATACTTGTGTTTATGGAACAGCTATTGCAACATATTATTGTTATTTACAATGATAGTTTATCCAAACCTTTAACACATTAGAATCTATACGCAATCTTGGAATTCCTTCAAATGAAGGACGTCGTTCACTATTATGTATTTGTCACTAATTCTTTATATTCTAGCTCTTTAGCTAAGGATTGCATTTCATGATCATAAGAATAACACTAGTTTACAAAATAATAAAAATTTCGCGATCCCGAACATTTGGTAGCCATTTCTTGTGTAAGTCCTTCCGCTGAGTCCAAAAATCCAATCGGCAAATTTTTTTATGGGGCCGTTTTCGTGAAATCGCGGAAAAGCTAGTTTTTCGATTTGTGAATAAAGTACCTTTAGAAAAATGCGTATATCTTTGGTACCGGTTCTTGCATTATGATCAGGTAATGCTTACTTGGAAGGTAATTGAACGCCCTATCGTTCGTTTATACACCACTTCTAAATCCGGTGTTGGACTTCGGCGTTATAAAGTCTTTTATCGGCAACTTTGCATTAAATTTATCCCTTTTTAAAAAAAAGCAGGATTTTAAGTGCAATTTTCACAAAGAAAAAAATTGTGTAAAATTTATTTTATGGCTGGTCACTAAAGATTTATCTATTTAAAATGCAACGCTACATAACTCATTAAAATCCGTTGAAGAATAAAGAAGTTATTGCCATTTTAGTAAATGGCAGGTTTCATCTTCAAGCAAATTGACTTAGTTTAACTGTTTTATGTTCGTCGTAGGAGGCTTTGTAACCATTCAAACTATTCTATTTAAGGGCTACTATGATCCGCCAAATTTATTTTGTACCTGGTTAGGTTATTTTGTGATTGACTTAGGTGGAAAAATGAATGTAAGGCGTCAAATTGGATGCAAAAATGATCTTGATATGCTTGCGGGCATTTTTCTATCGCCTTACATTCATTTTTCAACCTAAGTCAATCACAAAATAACCTAACCAGGTACAAAATAAATTTGGCGGATCATAGTAGCCCTTTAATAGAATAGTTTGAATGTTTCCTATGCCTCCTACGACAAACATAAAACAGTCAAACTTAGTCAATTTGCTTGAAGTTGAAACCTGCCATTTTTTACTAAAATGCCAATAACTTCTTTATTCTTCAACGGATTTTAATGAGTTAGTAGCGTTGCATTTTAAATAGATAAATCTTTAGTGACCAGCCATAAAATAAATCTTACACAATTTTTTTCTTTGTGAAAATTGCACTTAAAATCCTGCTTTTTTTAAAAAGGGATAAATTTTGCAAAGTTGCCGATAAAAGACTTTATAACGCCGAAGTCCAGCACCGGATTAAGAAGTGGTGTATAAACGAACGATAGGGCGTTCAATTACCTTCCAAGTAAGCATTACCTGATCATAATGCAAGAACCGGTACCAAATCGAAAAACTAGCTTTTCCGCGATTTCACGAAAACGACCCCATAAAACAATTTGCGGATTGGGTTTTTGGACTCAGCAAAGGGATTTACATACGAAATAACTGCCAGATGGTCGGGATCGGAAATGCTGTAAACTAGTGTAATCAGAAATGCTTTTATTAATGAGTTCTTTTTGAGGTTCATACAATTCAGCAATTTGTCTCTTTGCAGGCTGTTTTTGTTTCAAGGTCAAAAAATTAAGTTTCTTGGATAGCTGAAGATTGAATTGGTATTCTTCAAATAGCTATACTGTCAACTAGCCTCCTTTGTGGTGTTGTGCGTGTATTGTTTAAGACAAGTTATGATATGAATTTTTTTCCGAACCGAACCACTTTTAACTTTTTTTTTCTCCGGTTCGGGTTCAGGTTCAGCCGCGAAATTTTTTTTGCTCCGGTTCAGGTACGGTTCGGGATTCTCCAAAATCTCGGAGTCTCGGACTCCGGAGCGGTTCAGCTCCGGACCGGTTTGCAGCCCTGGTTAAAATTTCATTCTTGTGCACTGGATGGGCACACTGCAAGCATCCGAAGTCACTCTAGTAATAGACAAGTATTTATAGTTTAGATAAATATGGAATAGTCACAAGGGGCTTAATCCATAGATTATAGTGAGTGCGGAACTCATTTGACTCAATTGTAGCCCAATTCATATAATTTTAATGTTATTCTCGCAAGGTTAAGCAAATATGAATTTGGGAAAAATTGTTTGAATCTAGTACTGATTGAATGTTATCGTACATTTGCTTGACAGTTTATGTAAGGACCATGTTAGATCAAGTAGTCTTTTAATATTTCCTATACACATTTTGTGTATCAATCTAGTTATCCTGCCATAAATTTTAATTCATTTTTTCGGGACTAGCCGCTTGTAACTTTGTCCACCGATAAGATTTAAATGCAACAAAATTTGTGAAATTAGAAGAACCATTGGGCTGCATGCTAAAGTGGTTTTCATTAAAATGCAAGCACCCCAAATGGCTGGTACTCGGCGATTAAGTTTGAAAAATTTGCTATAATTTGATGAAAATTTCTCTTCAAAGGCCAATTTAGGCGCTTTTGGTTTTGCAGATGCTGCTCCATTGATTTTTTTAGGCGACCTTAATATGTATACTGTCGCAAAGAGCTCATAAATACAGATATTGTTGCTCGGTGTATCCTCCATAATTTTTTAAACGCCAAAAATACTGCAAAATGGATTTTTCGCGATATCTTGAAAACAAGAGCTGATGGAGAAATACCGAGACCAGTCTTGGAATCAGTGCACAAAACGGGATCAGAATTTAATACAAATTGGGCTGGACCTCACAAAAGTGGTAATTTTGTTGGCCTGTGTAATCTCTATAAATATAAAAGAGAGTGTCCAGACTGATTCACTGACTGACTGACTGACTGACTGACTGACTGATTGGCAATCATCGCAGAGCCCAAACGGTAAGAGATAGAGGGCTGTAATTTTCACAGGAGTTTTCGTTGGTGGTGGAAGTGCGTACTAAGACGGGGTTTTGGAAAATTCCACCCGGAAAAGTCGGAAAAGCGTCGGAAAAGTTTGTATGGGAAAAATGCCATTTTTCATCCGATTGACTTGAAACTTGATTTGTAAGCTTAGTACGCGAAATAATTCGACACGTGTTTTCCCGATTTTGGAAAATCCGACCACGAGGAAAATTCCCGGAAAATTCTGCATAAAAACAGCTATTTTTCATCCTATTGGCTTGAGACGCGGTTTGAAAGGAAGGTAGGTGAAATAAATTGAAATGTGATTTTCCGAAGTTGGAAAATTTGACCCAACGGTCGAAAAATTCCCGGAAAACTCTGCATGAAAAAAACTATTTTTCATCCGATTGGCTTGAAACTCGGTTTGTAAGGACAAAATACGAAATAATTTGAAATGTGATTATTCAATGTCGGAAAATCCGCCCACGAGGAAAATGGTCGGAAAATTGTGCATGCAAAAAACTATTTTTCGTCCGATTGGCTTGAAATTCGGTTTGAAAGGACAGAATACGAAATAGTTTGAAATGTGATATTCCGAAGTAGGAAAATTTGACCGAACGGTCGGAAAATTCCCGGAAAATTTTGCATGAAAAGGTCAAAACCGGAATTAATTTTTGTTTTTATATACCGCCGGGCAGCCCACTGTAATGTGGGTGGAAAGTGGGTGGTAAGTGGATGTAAAGTGTGTGGAATGTAGCGGGAATTGGGAGCGATGTGGGTGGGATGTGGGCGGGAAATTGGCGGGAAGTGGTGGGATGAGGGTGGGATGTGAGTGGAATGTGAGCGGGATGTGGGCGGTAAGTGGGCGGGAAATTGGCGGGAAGTGGGTGGGATGTGGGCGGGAAATGAACGGCGGATAGAGGGTGGGAAGTGGGTGGTATGTTGGTGGGATGTGGGCGGGAAGTGGGTGGGATGTGGGTGGGATGTGGGCGGGAAGTGGGTGGGATGTGGGTGGTATGTGGGCGGGAAATTGGCGGGAAGTGCGGGGATGAGGGTGGGAAGTGAGTGGGATGTGGGCGGGTTGAGAGCGGTAAGTGGGCGGGAAATTGGCGGGAAGTGGGTGGGATGTGGGCGGGAAGTGGACGGCGGAAAGAGGGTGGGAGTGCGTGGTATGTGGGTGGGATGTGGGTGGTATGTGGGTGGGATGTGGGTGGGATGTGGGTGGTATGTGGGCGGGAAGTGGGTGGGATGTGGGTGGGATGTGGGTGGTAAATGGGTGGTAAGTGAGTGTGCGTTGTTGTACTATTGAAGGCGCAGCGAAGCGCGACGGGTTATTTGCTAGTCTATATATATAAAAAAGTTCAACCTGACTGACTGACTGACTGATTGGTGACCGTCGCACAGCCTAAACCATAAAAGATAGGAAGATGAGATTTTCACAATAGTTTTATCTTATGCTGAAAGTGAGTACTAAGAACGGATTTTGGAAAATTCTGTCGGCAGATGTGGAAAATTCGCGGAAAACGGTTGTATGAAACTTTTTTGTTTTTCATCCAATCAAGTTCAAACTCATTATCAAAGATCTATATAAAAATTCGACAACAACTGTATACCAATCTTCTGGAAAATTCAGCCCGCTGGGTGGAAAGTGGGAGGTCAAGGTTGTATGGGCGAAACTTTAGTTGCCAGGGATTAGCGCCAAAATCATTTTCAAAATTACACATAACAAAACATAAGTTGTAAGCATAGTACGCGAAATAATTAGACACGTGTTTTCCCGATTTTGGAAAATCCGCACACGAGGAAAATGGCCGGAAAATTCTGAGTCCAAAAAAGTATTTATCGTACGATTGGCTTGAAACTCGGTTTGTAAGTATAGAATGCGAAATAGTTTAAAATGTTATATTCCGAAGTTGGAAAATTTGGCCTGACGATCGGAAAATTCCCGGAAAATTCTGCATGAAAAAAACTATTTTTCATCCGATTGGCTTGAAACTCTGTTTGTAAGGACAAAATACGAAATAATTTGAAATGTGATTTTTCAATGTCTGAAACGCCACCCACGAGGAAAATGGCCTGAAAATTCTGCATGCAAAAACTATTTTTCATACGATTGGCTTGAAACTCGAATTGTAAGTTCAAAATGAGAATTAATTTTGTTTTTAATTTTCCGAAGTTGGAAATACCGCCGGGATGCTCACTGTGAAGTGAATGGGATGTGGGTGGAAAGTTGCTTTGGAAGTGGGTGGTAAGTGGATGTAAAGTGGGTGAAATGTGGCAGGAAGTGGGAGGGATGTGGGTGGGATGTGGGAGGGATGTGGGTGTGATGTTAATGGGAAGTGGGTGTGATTTGGGCGGGAAGTGTGCGGTATGTTGGTGGCAAGTGGGTGGAATGTGGGTGGTATGTAGGTGCGAAGTGGGCGGAAAGTGGGTGGGATGTGAGCGGGAAGTGGGTTGGATGGAAATGGGAAGTGGATGGTATGTGGGTGGAATGTGGCGGTAAGTGGGAGGGATGTGAGACGGAAGTGGGTGGGATGTGGGTGGGATGAAGATGGGAAGTGGGCGGGAATTGGGCTGTGGCCAAGTGGTGGGATGTAGGTGGGAAGTGGGTGGGATGTGGGTGAAATTTACCGGTAAGTGTGAGGGATGTGGGTGGGATTTGGGAAGGATTTGGGTGGGATATGGGTGGCAAGTGGCTGGAATGTGGGTGGGATGTAGTTGGGAAGTGGGCGGGAAGTGGGCGGGATGTGGGCAGGAAGTGGTTGGGATGTGGGTGGAAAGTGGCTGGGATGAAAATGGGAAGTGGATGGGATGTGGGTGGAATGTGGCGGTAAGATGGAGGGATGTGGGTAGGATGTGGGACGGATGTGGGTGGGATGTAGATGGGAAGTGGGATGTGGCCAAGTGGTGGGATGTAGGTGCGAAGTAGTTGGGATGTGGGTGAAATGTGCCTTTAAGTGTGAGGGATGTGGGAAGGATTTGGGTGGGATGTGGGTGGCAAGTGGGTGTAATGTAGGTAGGATGAGGTGGGAAGTGGGCGGGAAGTGGGTGGGATGTGGGCGGGAAGTGGTTGGGATGTGGGTGAGAAGTGGGTGGGATGAAAATGGGCAGTGGATGGGATGTGGGTGGAATGTGGCTGTAAGTGGGAGGGATGTGGGTGGGATGTAAATGGAAAGTGCGAAGTGGGCAAAAAGTGAGTGGGATGTGGGCGGAAAATGTGCGGGAAGTGGGTGGTAAGTGGGTTTGCGGTGGTTTTATACTGTTGAAGGCGCAGCGAAGCGTGACGGGCTATTTGCTAGTCTCTCTATATATAAAAGAAAGTGTCCTGATTCACTGATTCACTGACTGACTGACTGACTGATTGGCAATCATCGCACAGCCCAAACGGTAAGAGATAGAGGGCTGTAATTTTCACAGAAGTTTCTGTTGGTGGTGAAAGTGCGTACTAAGACGGGGTTTTGGAAAATTCCACCCGGAAAAGTCGGAAAAGCGTCGGAAAAGTTTGTATGGGAAAAATGCCATTTTTCATCCGATTGACTTGAAACTTGATTTGTAAGCTTAGTACGCGAAATAATTCGACACGTGTTTTCCCGATTTTGGAAAATCCGACCACGAGGAAAATTCCCGGAAAATTCTGCATAAAAACAGCTATTTTTCATCCTATTGGCTTGAGACGCGGTTTGAAAGGAAGGTAGGTGAAATAAATTAAAATGAGATTTTCCGAAGATGGAAAATTTGACCCAACGGTCGGAAAATTCCCGGAAAACTCTGCATGAAAAAAAACCATTTTTCATCCAATTGGCTTGAAACTCGGTTTGTAAGGACAAAATACGAAATAATTTGAAATGTGATTATTCAATGTCGGAAAATCCGCCCACGAGGAAAATTCTGCATGCAAAAAACTATTTTTCATCCGATTGTCTTGATACTCGGTTTGAAAGGTCAAAGTCGGAATTAATTTTTGTTTTTATATTCCGATGTTGGTAATACCGCCGGGAAGCACACTGGGATGTGGGTGGAAAGTGGGTGGTAAGTGGATGTAAAGTGTGTGGAATGTAGCGGGAATTGGGAGCGATGTGGGTGGGATGTGGGAGGGATGTGGGTGGGACGTGGGCGGGTTGTGGGCGGTAAGTGGGCGGGAAATTGGCGGGAAGTGGGTGGGATGTGGGCGGGAAGTGAGTGTGCGTTGGTTCTATACTGCTGAAGGCTCAGCGAAGCGCGACGGGTGATTTGCTAGTCTCTCTATATATAAAAGGGAGTGTCCTGATTCACTGATTCACTGACTGATTGGCAATCACCGCACAGCCCAAACGGTAAGAGATAGAGGGCTGTAATTTTCACAGGAGTTTCTGTTGGTGGTGAAAGGGCGTACTTAGACGGGGTTTTGGAAAATTCCACCCGGAAAAGTCGGAAAAGCGTCGGAAATGTTTGTATGGGAAAATTGTTATTTTTCATCCGATTGACTTGAAAATTGGTTTGTAAGCTTAGTGAGCGAAATAATTCGACACGTGTTTTCCCGATTCTGAAATTTTGGAAAATTCTGCATCCAAAAAACTATTTTTCAACCGATTTGCTTTAAATTCGGTTTGTAAGGTCAAAATCGGAATTTATTTTTGTTTTTATTTTCCGATGTTGGAATACCACCGGGATGCCTGGGAAGTGGTTGGGAAGTGGGTGATATGCGGGTGGGATGTGGGCGGGAAGTGGACGGGATAGGGTGGGAAGTGGGTGGGATGTGCGTAGTAAGTTGTTTTGGAAGTGGGTGGTAAGTGGATGTAAAGTGTGTGGAATGTGGCGGGAAGTTGGAGGAATGTGGGTGGGATGCAGATGGGAAGAGGGTGGGATGTGGGCGGGAAGTGGGTGGGATGTGGGCGGGAAGTGGGTGGGATGTGGGCGGGAAGTGAGTGTGCGTTGGTTCTATACTGTTGAAGGCTCAGCGAAGCGCGACGTGGATTTGCTAGTCTCTCTATATAAAAGAGAGTGTCCTGATTCACTGATTCACTGACTGATTGGCAATCACCGCACAGCCCAAACGGTAAGAGATAGAGGGCTGTAATTTTCACAGGAGTTTCTGTTGGTGGTGAAAGGGCGTACTTAGACGGGGTTTTGGAAAATTCCACCCGGAAAAGTCGGAAAAGCGTCGGAAATGTTTGTATGGGAAAATTGTTATTTTTCATCCGATTGACTTGAAACTTGGTTTGTAAGCTTAGTGAGCGAAATAATTCGACACGTGTTTTCCCGATTCTGAAATTTTGGAAAATTCTGCATCCAAAAAACTATTTTTCAACCGATTTGCTTTAAATTCGGTTTGTAAGGTCAAAATCGGAATTTATTTTTGTTTTTATTTTCCGATGTTGGAATACCACCGGGATGCCTGGGAAGTGGTTGGGAAGTGGGTGATATGCGGGTGGGATGTGGGCGGGAAGTGGACGGGATAGGGTGGGAAGTGGGTGGGATGTGCGTAGTAAGTTGTTTTGGAAGTGGGTGGTAAGTGGATGTAAAGTGTGTGGAATGTGGCGGGAAGTTGGAGGAATGTGGGTGGGATGCAGATGGGAAGAGGGTGGGATGTGGGCGGGAAGTGGGTGGGATGTGGGCGGGAAATGGGTGGTAAGTGAGTGTGCGTTGTTGTACTAGTGAAGGCGCAGCGAAGCGCGACGGGTTATTTGCTAGTCTATATATATAAAACTGTTCAACCTGACTAATTGACTGACTGACTGACTGGTGACCGTCGCACAGCCTAAACCATAAAAGATGGGAAGATGGGATTTTCACAGTAGTTTTATCTTATGCTGAAAGTGAGTACTAAGAACGGATTTTGGAAAATTCTGTTGGGAAATGTGGAAAATTCGCTGAAAACTTTTGTATGAAACTTTTTTGTTTTTCATCCGATCAAGTTCAAACTTATTTTCAAAAATCAATAAAAATAATTCAACATTAACTGCATGCCAATCTTCCCGAAAATCAACCACTTTTGGGTGGAAAGATGGTGGTAAAGGTTGCCAGCCATTTGCTCCCAGTTCATTTCGAAAGGCACGCTTTGTTTTACAGTTGCATCAGAGAACAAAGAGCGCACGCAAAACCAAAGCCCAGAGAGCATAAATCGAAGAGAAACGATTTCAATGTGTGCGTAGGAGCAATTGAATTAAGTTACCGATCAGGAGCGTAAGAAAATGAAACAAAATTTGTAACACAATGAATCAAGGCAGAGGAATACGTTTTGTTCCGTTGCCTCGGCAACAACAACAAGACAGAGTACAAATTAAAAAACTACAGTTGCAATTAAAACAAAAACAAACGCAAATACAAAAACTCCAGCCAACTCAAATAACAGCAACATGAAATATTTAAAATAAGGAAAGTGGGTGGGATTTGGGCGGTAGGTGGGTGGGAGGTGGGTGGGAGGTGGGTGGGAGATAGGTGGGAACTGGATGGGAAGTAGGAGGGATGTGGGTGGGATTTGGGTGGGAGGTGGGTTGGATTTGGGCGGGAAGTGGGTGGTAGGTGTGTGGGATGTGGGTGGGAAGTGGGTTGGATCTGGGTGGGTATTGGGTGATAAGTGGGTGGGATGTAGGCGGGTAGAGGGTGGAAAGTAGGTGGGAAACGGGTGGAAGCTGTGTAAGAAGTAGAGAAGTGGGGAGTGGGTGGGGTGTGTCACAGTAGATGGGATGGGGGTGGTAAGAACGCAGCAGCAAAGTCGGAACGGTGAAAAAGCAAAGTAGTAAAACGTTGATTTCAAGCCAATGATTCGATTTCTGGGCTCTACAGAGGAAACAAATTTATAGAATGTTTTCAAAATTGGTAAATATTTGACTCTTACGATTGACTTCAAACTGATTCTGATATGGGTTCAGTACTGTTCAAGGCGCAGCGAAGCGCGACGGGCTTTTTGCTAGTCATATAATAAAAAAAGAACTGAATAAAACTGTTATGCTTATGCTGCAATAAAAGTGCTGTTTAAAAGATTTTGGAAATTATTTATATGGGTATTGAGAATTACTTCTTCTTCCTCATCCTCATCACTCCACCCCTGATCACTACCTCTATCTTTCCTATTCAAACTTGGCATATCTTTGAGCATGATTTCATGCAAATTTATTAGCTCTCTATTTCCTTTAGCAGATGATGATGATGTCAAAACTTCCTCCCTACGCTCAATGCAGCTAATTGAAACCACCTGTTTATAAAATGTAAAAAATAATATGCCCTCAGTGTAAACACACCCAACACACAAAAAAACAAACACATAAAAATGTATTAGAGTGCCAAAGATTGTTCTTCAAGTGGTCATGCGTGTTCTCCAAATATCATTCCAACAATGCTAATAATAACATATAGGCTAAATTTATGACCAACCCCCACCCCACAACCCAAGTCAAATAAAAAATGCGTAATGCTCGCGAGTGTGCGCGCGAGTGTTTGTAATTTTTTTTTGGTTTCTTATTTATTCTCAAATACAAAAGCAATAACAAAAAAAACATTTTCACAATAAATACATTTACAAAATATCATTTTTGTTTACCCAGCTGTCGGAACTTTTTGGGAAGCCCAACCAGCGGACAAGCACCCTGTCGCCGCTCCTTTTCAGAATTTTTTCAACGAGATATGTGTCTGGAAATTTACCCTTTTTCAACTCCTCTTGGTAGAAGCAGCCCTTGATCGGTTCACCATTTAAATCATTCAACATAAATGTTGTTGGGAATGTGTTTCTTACTTTACTTACTCTAAAAATTTCAGTTGTCCAATTGGGGGTATACCCCTTTTCAAAGACATGCTTGTATTTACTGATACGCACACAATCACCCAACTTCAATTTGCTTCCAGTGAACATCTTTAGATGATTGTATGCAGTTGATAAAATGTGATTCTCATTCGAAGCATCAACATCAATGGGGGCCATTTTAATAGTTCTATGCCACCTCTTGTTGTATGCGTCAACTAAATTTTGATATTCTTTCACCCATTCATGTGTGCCATTAAAACTAAATTCACGCCACATTAGCTCTTTCAAGCTTCTATTGAATCGCTCCACAATAGAAGCCTTTAGGGTGCTGTACGTTGAATAATGATTGATTTTATATCGCTGCATTAGTGCCTTAAAATTACTATTGTAGAATTCGGTTCCATCGTCGGTTTGCAGGTTAATCGGTGTACCGCGACCAGATTTGAAAATTTTCTCCATGGCCATGGTGACTTCTTTGCCAGTTTTAGTTTTTAGGGCTGCGCCCCAGGCAAACTTGGAAAATGCATCAATCACTGTTAGTAAGTACCGATGACCATTGTTCAATGTAGCGTATGCTCCCATCTCGACTAAATCAGCCTGCCACAAATCGTTTATCCCCTTTGTCACAACTCTACGACGTTTAAAGTTCTTGCGAGAAGGTGCATGCAATTCATTTACCAACCCTCGCTTATTAAATTTGTTGCTGTTGCTGCCACTCATTTAGTTGTTGTTTAGTTATTTTTTTTTGATTCATTAATTTTTTTGGTTCGTCAATGCACTGACCATTTGTGTTTACATTTTAATTTGAGTCGGAATAATGGGTACCTCTTCCATTTGTATTTTCATATTTTTTTTTTTCATGTGCAGAGGTTGGTGTGATTATAAATTGAAAAATTTCCTCCTCTATACTCGCCAATTTGATATTACAATTATGGAGAGTTTTCTCAAATCCCTTTACTCTTGCTATTGCAGTTTTAATACTCTTTTCCACTGCGGCTATTTAAACTCATTCGATATGATGTTCTCCATCTGAGTTAATTTATCATCAACATATTCTTTCATCACCAGGTCATCACCATCGATGGGTGTTGCACAATTTTTGATTCGCTCCTTTTGAGCATTTAGATCACCATTACCATCAATGAGTAAGCCCACCAAGCTTTGAACATCCCGCTTCAACTCTGCTAAATAGTCTTGATAATTGGTCGCATAATGACCAAACTTGTCAACGGTCATAATGAATATAATTTGTGTGAGATCAACGCACAGTATATTTATTAACTTTTCGCAAATGAACTTTTCCGATAGAGAACCACATCTGCGGTAATACTCTGAGTCTTTACAATTGGTTGTTTTTGATGATTATTACAGTGTTCGCTCACAAAACTATTTGTGCTCTTTATTTTCTCAACCAGTTCATTAATGATATTATTAACGTTTTCCACCATCTTAACCAATCCAACAATTGAAGATTCCAATTTATTCACGCGATCATTGCGTTGTTTAAGCCCATTGGATATGCTGTTTTCTAATGCATTTACACCCTCATCCACATATGCTTTCACTACCAAATCTTCGCTATTGATGGGTTTCACGGAATTCCGAATTCGTTTTTTCTGAGCATTAAGATTACCATCCAAATCAACAAAAAGCCCTGACACATTTCGTACCTCCCTTAACAAATGCTCAGATCGCTCCTTATCATTGGAGAAATGACCAAACTTGTCAACTGACATTTTGCTTATAAGTTTAAATGCCATTCGCATGCTTTATTTATTAAAATATGATTTCAGCTTCACGTAATTCTTCATAGATTGATGTGATTTCATTCTGTAGATTAGTATTACCTGCCGATTGGGAAGCCAATAATAGGCGCAAGCGATCAACTATTTCATTAGGGTCATCCCAGTCAATGTAATTGGGTTTTGATGTTGTGTTGAGTTTCATCATTGTGAGTAGTCCTGACCCAACAATTTTCTTTCTTCTTCGGCTTCTGGTATAAATTGGTGTTGATACTGCTGACGGTAGTCCTATCTTTGATACTGGTGGTTGTGTTGAAGCATGCGTCAAAAGTGGTTTTATAATTTGTGTATATTTCTTAGCTCGACTGCCTTTTACTTGGCCATCTGATTGAAAATTTATTTTATGTGCATTGGTTTTCAATAGTATCCCCTTGTATGCGTTTAAATCATAAGTATCATACCCCATCGGGTCTTTATGGAAAATTAGCGAGTATAGTCCTAATGAGAGCGGTAAACTTTCACCATCAGGAAACTCAAGGTGCTGATGCGCTACATTTATTTGTGAATTGCCCAGCCATAAGGTTTAAGTGGCCGCCTTCTTATATGGCCCATAACATTTATCCAGAAGCTTTGTCCTTGCTAGTTCGCTGATGTTGAGATTATAATGATTATCATCACCCCCGGCTGAAGCATTGGCATCAATGTGGCTAGCAGTCTGAGAGTGGAAAATGTCATCATCATCACCGTCATCATCATCTTCAGCACAGGGGTTTTCAAAAGAATAAATATTCTTTGTCATGCTTTCTGCTGCTGCTGCTGCTGCTGAAGCATATGAATGATCTCTAGAAGACTTTTCCTTCTTAAAGTAATCATCATCATTATCCCCCATCTCAACTTCATGATAGTCATGTGTGTGGAATGTATGTCCGCTTTCGTGGCTTTTTAATCTTTCCAATTTTAGGCTTTAGTAGTTCTGTCTTAATGTCTTGGTAACTTTTATAAATTTGCTTCGCCTATTCTCATTTAAGAGCTCTTGTAATGGTTGTGTTATGGGCTTAAATGTTTCCTCCAATTCATGAGTATTCTGCGATTTACCCAATTTGAGTGACTCAAATTTCCTCTTCAAGGCTTCTCGGGCCTTTGTCAATTTGCTTAAAACATTGCGGTTCATTTTTATTAATGTGGGCACAAAGCCAGCAGTTTAAACCGCTACAACAACAAAAACAACAACAGCGAAAACAAATACTGCATCTGCTACAATTGTTCCTGTTGATGCCCCCTAGCCTATTCCACCACCTAAGCGTCGTGAAAAGAATCCAAAATAAGAAAAGAGCTAAACAGAAAAGGGCTGTTAGTTTAAGAATTTTTGTACAGTTTTTGTGCAACAACCAGATTGCTGTTGCATTGATATTTTTTTTTTTGCTGATTAACGATGCTGATTATGTTACCGATGTTACTCCCCAAGATATCGATCATAAAGCGTTGTGAAATTTATTCAAACACCTTGTATTTATATTAAAGCTGAAAAGATAAATACCAAAAACCACCCAGAAATTGCAAAAAATTATGTTTGTATTTTTTTTGTTTTGTTTAATTTTATTTAAATGAGAATTACATTTTTTATATTTTTTGAATTGATACAAAAAAATTACATTTTTTTGATTTGCTCTACATAAAGATTATCATCTTTTTTTTTTTAATTTGGAGTGGTGTCCAGCATTTAGAGCTCTAATGGATGTGTCGGCCAATGAATTATACCTTTCGGGTAGGTATAGAATATGCTCAGTCAGCTCCAGAGCAACCGAATCACCAACTCTGGTCTTCCTCCGTTCAGCCTTGAGGATTGGGAATGCCACGTTGACTGGCATCTTCGTCTTTGACAGGGTCTGCTTCTGCTGATACTTGTTAAAGTCAGCTATGAGATTGTCTGAAGAAGCAATCACTTCACCATTCCCAAATACTGATTGGGGCATAATGTTGCTGTATTTGTTATTGTTGAAGTTGTTGTTGTTCATGTTCTTTATATACTTCGCTTTGAAGTCTAGGTGGACTGGATGATGATGATGGTGAGGGCGCCAATTGTGTACCTTTCAAGGTGAATATTCCTGATTGAATTAAGGTTTCTGATTTTTACACCAGCTTTCAAAGGGTTACCAGCCAATGAAAAAACGTAGGAGTGATCACACCCTCATTTGCTTGCTGCAACGCGATTGGTTGAAACCTACATCCATCAAGAAGTAGAAAAAACAACCACCATAGGAAACTAACAGCAACGCATGCGTGGGTGCACCTTATTGGTTGAAACCTGCATCAAAAAGTAGAAAAAACATCCACCATTGGTAACTAAGCCTACAACGCATGCGTGGGTGCGGCACCCTATGGCTTGAACCAAAAACGAAAGAAACAAAAAACACACATTCATTGTGGGTGGGTGTGAGTACCATAAAAAAATTCTATGCATTTATTTTAGCTGGGCTATACATTCGGTTTCTTAGCCTATAGTAGCGACACATGATGTTGATTGCATGCTCCTTAAAACGATGAAGTGAGTGACAATTGCACGTATCAGGTCCTTCTTGGGCATCATCATCGCTCCATGGGCAGTTCATGAAGTGTCTCCCGAACCGGGTAGTTTTTGCTCAACTCCATCAAATTCAAGCATTTCCGACCTTAAGTATTTGATTTCCACAACATGCTCATCAAAGATCATGCCATCAAACTGCTCCAGGAAAAGATTAATCTGCTTAATTAGCATTTTGATGCGGTTATTTGCTGTTGTTAAGCTGTTTGCTGTTGTTTAGCTGTTTGCTGTTGTTTAGCTGTTTGCTGTTGTTTAACCGTTTGCTGTTTGCGGAAAATGCACCTGTTTCAGCCAACACTCTTGATGGTAATAAACTCTGATTGTTAATAAAAACTCTAGACACAAGTGACCACAGTTGAATGTATTAAAGTTTTAAAAGCGGTCATAGTTATATCTTATATTTTCACCGCTACCCAAATATTTCACAAGCTCTTTTGGTGGCTGTAAATTTCCAAAACTATCAAAATAATTGGAAATTTTACCCTTCTTGTGGTAAGCTACCCAGTGTGTACCCATGGAAGATGAGTCACCCAAGTTGATTACACCACACTTATTTGTGTGAGGACATTTCGGTAGTGTATCCCGCATAAATACACCCCTGAAATGAGGAATGTGTTTATATGCAAATTGCATTATATCAACATTGGATAATGGTTTTTTGGGTAGCTCGTCCATTATTTTTTTGCTTTGCTGCTGCTGCTGCTGCTGCTGCTTTACATATCCCATTACCATGCGCATAAGGTTTAAGATGCAATCCACGTCCTTTGGATATACCATAGCCCTTCTTATATGGATGGAGATATAATCCTGTAGTGTAGCTTGTCGGAAAAATTGTGTGTTTTGGAAGTCAGCCTAAAAGCAGGCAAACAAGAGTTGTGCCTTCTAATGGCCTTGTCCCAAATCATACCAGCTGATCACGAAGGCTAACATAGTTAATGTAAAGTTGAAAGTAATATGGCGACTTTCTCCGTAGCCCTGTGAGGAGGATTCTTGGTGTCAAGGGGGCGTCATATATGTCTTTTCCATTTTTGGCGGTCAACAGCATCGGACGTACATCAGACATTCAAGCAAGAAAAAGTCTTATTTTCAAGTGACTCGATTTGCTAAGTTAAAATTGCAATTGTGTAATCGCGAGTGCACCACACAGCAGCCGCAGTACCCGAAAGACGCCAGGGAAAAGATCCTACAGGCTGAAGTGCCTAATAATTAATTATTCTATCGGCGCCAAATTCATGAGGGTTTGGCGCGAAGTACTTATTATATATAGGTTGATTTTTATTTATAACGGCTACCAAAGTTGGCCCTTTTTGCATCATTTACATTGTACTCTGGTATATACGTGGAGATTCCCAGCAAAGGGCATTGACCCTTTGTGCTAATCGCACACCAATAATAAGCAGCAGCTGTTTTAGTTAATTGGTTTCTCTTCAATAACTAAAACGAAATTTAAGCGCTCCAAGCCGCACTCTTAAGAGACAACGGACATAGGAGAAAGCGTGCCTGAAAAAAAAAAATTGCATTGCAACGAGTAGTCGTCAGCGCATGAGCTCAGTCGTGTCTCGTGGTTATAAACTACGGTCGTTCTGACTGAAAACGGGCGAAAACTACCTACAAAAATTGCTGAAAAAATCTCCGGAAAATTGTTAATCCTACTGGAGCAGAAAATTTGGTCAAAACTGTGTCTGCAAGGAAAAATAGCGATCTGTACCTAACCCGTCTTGGTTAATAAAGCGTACGCCAACCAAAGTGTTAGACAAGAGAAGAGAGGATGCCTAAAGTTAAAGTATAAAATAATGTTAGTTTAATTAATATTAGCATAGCAGCTAAATCAATTGCATAATTTTTTTTTCTTTTCCTTTTGTGTTGTGTGGCTGGAGAAAAAAAAATCTTAAAGAGAGAGCAGAACGAGCCTGGCAATGCCTTTAAGTGTACCCCCCCTCTCATCTCTCCTTGTGATCTGTGCTCTTCCCTTCTGCTCTAGTCTCCCATTTCCCGTTCGTTTTACATGACTTGATGCTCAACGAAATTTGGAAATCGAAGAAGAGAACGAGTAAAGAGTTGTAATTAATTGGTTTGCTTAAATTCATTTTTGACTTTTTTTTGTTTTTGCCAATTACATAAAATTTATTTACAGAAGTCGGCGACACCGAAAACGCTTTTGGAGTTCCACCGGATTTATGTATGTGTGAGTGAATATGCCCTAAAGTTTAAATATATTGGTTATTGTTGTTGTATATTGGCAATATGAATTTAAGAGAACCTTCCGTTAGCTTTGTCCAACTTAATTTACCGATCTAGGCTGTTTTGAGCCACAGCTGTTTGGCTGCCTTGCATTTGCATCGAGCGAGATACACTAGCCTGCAAGGTTTCGTTTATGTTCTGAACCTACGATATATTTTGAATCTTTATTTTTGCCACCAACGTTAAAAATCTTTTACATGCCTCCACACACTTTTAATCAATCATATAAATGTGCAAATTATTATTAGTAATGTTAAGCAAATAATTTTTAATTAGAATTTTAATTTAATTTTCTTTTTCTCGTATCTGTTAGTATTCCCTTTTACTCTTAGAAGAATTTAATGAATTGTGTTTGAAGTTAATTTCGGAATAAGTTTCATAATGTCTAGGTTGAGTTTATCTATGAATATATTGTTGTTTAAAATGACTTCTTGCTAAAGCGTTCGTTCTATGGGGCCATGTGACAATACGGAGGATGAAATGAGGTAACTAGGGAATTTATTTTCCTCTAGGGATCACGGCAATATATTTAAATATGGAAATTCGTGATCAGGTAGGGTGGGCAAATTGTGGTCACGCTGTCATCAGTGCCACATAAGTTTGTGTCTGAGTGTAATATCGGTGTATAAAAATAATTGTGAACTACTCTTTCGATCTACTTTTCTTCCTTTCTTGTTCCTTGTTAAATTTCTATTTGACTTATCTGCCAATCTCGCCTGTCTTCTCGCACGTGAATAAATATAGAAATAATATTATTTGAGTAAGAGCGTTGTCACGTCCGAATTAGTTAGAACCTCCCCATTTCTTGCCGACGAGACGGAAGCCGGATCAAGCGCGTGCGCGGATGAGGTCAAGCCCACCAGCTGCTCAGCCTTTGGAGTTTTTCCAAAGGTCACTCAACATAACTTACGTATGTTCGTGATACGCTACAGTTATATTTAATAACACAGTGTTACAGCCAAAATATACTTTCGAAATGACCTAGCACACGCTGTAGAGCAGGTCGAGTATAGCATTTCCTCATACTTGGTTTTTTCCTAACACCCCCAAAATCTGAAGATATGGCCCAAAAACCGCTTTTTGCTTTTTTACCTCACTTAAATAGATATAACTCGCGAATGGACCGTCTGATTGCTCATAACCTTATCAATTCCGATAGCCACGAGAGGGATCTAAAACATTATAATCAATGGTTTGACTAATTTAACGCGATGGCTGAGAAATGCGGCTTACAGATCAGGCATTTTCAACTTTTTTTGAGAAATTTGTACTTTGACCATCACTGGTTTAACTATTTTATTCTATGCGATTTTTCCTTAAAGTTTGTTATAAAAGCCCATTTAATTCTCCGTCGAACGGTTGTTGTCCCAATGAATTTGGATACCGTTTAACGAAGTTATGCGCGATTTTCTGAGTACACATCTACAATCTAGTATTTTTTTTTAGTGTGCTAACATATTTATGTTTGCTTTCACATAATTGCCCCTAAAAGTAAACTCAGTTTTGATTTGGCGCCAGATTCAAATAATATTTTTAAATACTTAAAATGCAAATATATATAAACTTCCATGTATCAAAATTTTTTCGCAAATATTAACGGTCTCTGAATACTGTTATCTAGCACAAAAATAAATTGAGTTATAGTAGATGTGGGCTGCAAGTAAATGTTATTATTTTTTAATGAGCTGAAATTGGCATATTAAACAAAAGAGCCGTGCACAGCAAGAATCGTATACAGGTAGGCACGGTTAAGGCTTGTGAAAAGCAGATTGCTTTCGTGGCGCAAGCCTTGGCCACGCCTGGACATATCTGGTCTAATGCAGAAAATTTAGCTGCGGGTTTTATTTAATTATAAACCCTATTGGTACCTAAGAAATTACTTTTCAAGTCCACAAACAAGGCCCAATGATAACTGTTTAACCACGATTGTAGAGAACCGCGAAAAAATATCATGGATGACCAATGATGAAGAATATAAAAACCACTATAACAGGATGGACGAACCATTAAATACCAAATAAAAACCCAGTCCTGAAACGCGGTGCAGAAGCATGGATTTTAACTGCAACGTATGAGGCGGCGATCGGCGTCTTCGAGAGAGAATTATTTGTTATTATTTTATTTATAACCTTTAAAAGTTGGAGATGGAAGTTGATGGATTCCGCACCCGAATGAATCTCGAACAGTAAGCGCTCAATGGGGATCCTACTCTAGTCAAACGCATAAATCAACAGAGACTGCGCTGGATAGGACATGTTACCCGGGTAGATAAAGAAGATCCAGCAAATAGGGCGTACAAGACGTAGGCGGCTGGCATTGCCAACCCCAACCTTGTTGTGAACAACTGTCGCAAGCTCGCACGGAACAGAAGCGACTGTCGGGCAGTAATAGCAGTGGTCGAGATCGTTAGGCATATGTGATATAAATTTCGGGCCAAAAAAGAATCCCAAAAATCCACGAAGCAGCTGGTGCTGCTATAACTCCTGCTAAATTGCTGAAGACTGGCGAAGTATTATTAACATCTTTACTTTTAAAAAGGAAACAGTTGAATACATTTTGTCAACCATTGAAAGTAAATACTATATACTTATAAGCGAGTTAAAGTCGCCCATACTGCACTTGCTGCGCTGTGTGCTTATGCGGGCTGACGTCGACACTCTTGGATTTATTTGTTTTAACTCACTTCAAATCGAGCCAATTACACTTGTTGCGACGTCAGCTTGTGCGGGTCCTCGCCTCAAAAGAACGCAATTTATGCGCTGAGTTTTTAGACAGGATAACGGGCCGGGCGTCGCGGCCCAAGCGGGCTATGCATTTCCCATTGCTGCTTAAGTGCAAGCTGATGTCACTTTCTTCTCATTTTTACTTGGCGTGGTCCACTTTGGTTTTTATTTGGTATTTAACGGGCTATGCATTACCCATTGCTGCTTAAGTGCAAGCTGATGTCACTTTCTTCTCATTTTTACTTGGCGTGGTCCACTTTGGTTTTTATTTGGTATTTAATGGTTCGTCCATCCTGTTATAGTGGTTTTTATATTCTTCATCATTGATCATCAATGGTATTTTTTCGCGGTTCTCTACAATCGTGGTTAGACAGTTATCATTGGGCCTTGTTTGTGGACTTGAAAAGTAATTTCTTAGGTACCAATAGGGTTTATAATTAAATAAAACCCGCAGCTAAATTTTCTGCATTAGACCAGATATGTCCAGGCGTGGCCAAGGCTTGCGCCACGAAAGCAATCTGCTTTTCACAAGCCTTAACCGTGCCTACCTGTATACGATTCTTGCTGTGCACGGCTCTTTTGTTTAATATGCCAATTTCAGCTCATTAAAAATAATAACATTTACTTGCAGCCCACATCTACTATAACTCAATTTATTTTTGTGCTAGATAACAGTATTCAGAGACCGTTAATATTTGCGAAAAAATTTTGATACATGGAAGTTTATATATATTTGCATTTTAAGTATTTAAAAATATTATTTGAATCTGGCGCCAAATCAAAACTGAGTTTACTTTTAGGGGCAATTATGTGAAAGCAAACATAAATATGTTAGCACACTAAAAAAAATACTAGATTGTCGATGTGTACTCAGAAAATCGCGCATAACTTCGTTAAACGGTATCCAAATTCATTGGGACAACAACCGTTCGACGGAGAATTAAATGGGCTTTTATAACAATTTTTAAGGAAAAATCGCATAGAATAAAATAGTTAAACCAGTGATGGTCAAAGTACAAATTTCTCAAAAAAAAGTTGAAAATGCCTGATCTGTAAGCCGCATTTCTCAGCCATCGCGTTAAATTAGTCAAACCATTGATTATAATGTTTTAGATCCCTCTCGTGGCTATCGGAATTGATAAGGTTATGAGCAATCAGACGGTCCATTCGCGAGTTATATCTATTTAAGTGAGGTAAAAAAGCAAAAAGCGGTTTTTGGGCCATATCTTCAGATTTTGGGGGTGTTAGGAAATGCAATACTCGACCTGCCCAACAATATGTACTGGGTCTCGTTAAAAGTATGTGCAGATTTTTTTTTTTTGTAACACTGTGTAATTAATTAAATATTACACAGGCCAACAAAATGACCACTTTTGTGAGGTCCAGCCGTATATGTATTAAATTCTGATCCCATTTTGTGCACTGATTCCAAAACTGGTCTCGGTTTTTCTCCATCAGCTCTTGTTTTCAAGATATCGCGGAAAAACCATTTTGCAGCATTTTTCGCTTTTAAAAAATTATGGAGGTTACACCGAGCAGCAATATCTGTATTTATGAGCTCTATGCGAGAGTATACATATTAAGGTCGCCTAAAAAAATCAATGGAGCATCATCAGCAAACCCAAAAGCGCCTAAATTGGCCTTTGAAGAGAAATATTCATCAAATTATAGCAAACTTTTCAAACTTAATCGGCGTTTACCAGCCATTTGGGGTGCTTGCATTTTAATGAAAACTACTTTACCGTGTAGACCAATGGATCTTCAAGTTTCACAAATTTTGTTGCATTTAAATCTTCTTGATGGACAAAGTTACAAGCGTTTAATCCCGAAATAATGAATTAAAATTTATGGCAGGATAACTAGATTGATACACAAAATCTGTATAGGAAATATTAAAAGACTACTTGATCTAACATAGACCTTACATTAATTGTCAAGCAAATGTACAATAACATTCAATCAGTACTAGATTCAAACAATTTTCCCCAAATTCATTTTTGCTGAACCTTGCGAGAACAACATAAAAATTTAATGAATTGGGTTACAAATGAGCCAAATGGGTTCCGCACTCACTATAATCTACGGATTAAGCCCCATGTGACTATTATTATTTTACAAGTTTCAACAAATGCCTGGCGGAAGGAGATTGTAGTAAAGACTCTATCTGTGAAGCGAATGTATATGTCGAGGAAGTTGACCATTCTTATTATTTGGAGGAATGCTCATTCATGCAAGGTAGTGCAAAAACTTGGAATTCGTACTAAATTTTAAAAATTTTTGATGCCATATGAGCATTAAAATGCATTTCTTATACAGTCACTTAAATAAATTTCCTGAGAGTTTTTGAGATCTAAGTGAGGAGCACGGAGAACGTTTTCACCAGGATTTACGAACTATGGAAGCTCGGTATCGCGGAAGATGGGACGGTCATATGCTTGCTGATTATTCCGGTAACCGTCAAGTCATACCAGTTCTGACTGCTAACAAAATAGAAAATGCAGATAAACTCAGCGAAATTCAATTAAAGGCACATGGATATTTTATGTTTTATGCGAAATTAGATGAGAAATGAATCAAATATTTATTAAATAATAAAGTGAATAACGATATTAGTTCAACAAATGTCTTAATACTACAAATCAACAGGTGTTAGATTAACAAACAAATTATTTTGAAAAAATTCATTTTTATACAGCGAAATTCAATTAAAGGCATGTATTTAAATTATATGGCAAAAACACAATATAGAGTTTATTGTCGATGAAAATGTTGATTAATAGTGAGTCCAGCTTCCAGATTTTGAAATCACTTCAAAAATTCGTTTTGGCATTGAGTCTATGACCTTTTGAAACTCTGAAATAGGAATTTTGGCCCATTCATTGACTACAGCAATTCTGAGCTCTTCTACCGACTCGAATTTGCGATGACCAGCATATACACGTCGTGCCAAGTTACCCCACATGTCCCTATAGGATTTAGATCTGGGGAACGTGCTGGCCACTTCATAACAGCGATCTGCTTCTCCTGAAACCAATTAACACTGAGTCGTGATACATGTATGGCAGCGTTATCCTGCTGAAAAATGCTGTCTGAAGTAGGTTGCTGATCCAAAAAGTTTATTAATACTTCATCCAACATGGTTATATAATTTTCCGAGTTCATACGCCCATTCACTTTACATATGGGAGTCCTTCCATAGTAAATAAAACCAGCCCATATCATTAACGAACCTCCTACAAAGTTCCGCTTGGTAGAAAAGGATTCGGGCTTCTTCAAATCGTGCCAGTAATAATTAAAACCATCTGGACCGTCAAGGTTGAATTTTTTCTCGTCTGAAAATATTACCTTTTTCCATTGATCGGTCCATGACATGTGTTTTTCGGCAAACTCCAATCTTGCAAATTTATGCGATTCCTTTAAAGCTGGTTTAGACTTCCTTTTCTTCCAAACTAGACGATTACTTCCAGATAAAATTTGTTGTACACGACGCTTAGTAACGGGTAATTGTAAGTCAGCTCTTATTTGCGATGCAGTTGCATTTTTTTGTAAGCCAGCCCGAATTATAGCGGATTTTACACGAGAAGAAATCTTTTGATTATTATTATTTAATCGATTTGTATTATATTTCTGCTTTAAATTGACTACATTATCCACTGCAGATGGAGATCTTTTCAATTTAATGGCAATTTGCCTATTAGACATGCCAGTATCCTTGTAAGCAAGGATTTTGGCTGTTTCTTCAGATGATAAAGTTTTTCCCTTTCCCATATCAATATTGAGGGAAACTTTCAATAGGATATATTTTGTATCTGTTTAAATTAAACAAGTATACATAAACAAACTATTAAACAAAGAAAATTTTGCACCTTCTTCTTTCTTGAGGACTTAAAACACACTGCCTTTAATAGAATTTCGCTTCAAAGCGTTCACAAACTCTGAATAACGGGCCAGCTTTAGCCTAAACTAACTGTTAATGCTCTCTTTGAGCTAAAAATAGAAATAGAGAGACCAATGTAAATGGGAGAATAGGATTGGAAGATGCCTTCTGGTTCCAATACATTTTAAGGTGACTAAACGGACCTGCCTTTAATTGAATTTCGCTGAGCGTATATTGTAATAAAAAGTTTGAAAAAACCAAAAAACACATTTTCCAACAACTTGTTTTTTATTTATTGCCAAGAAACATCGGCATAAGAACTGCATATTGTGTTTTTTCTATTTGGTTGCACAATTCATTAAAAATATACAAAATTTAAAATGTGTGAGTGCGTGGGGTGTTGAAAAAATTCTTTTGGAAAATGGTGAATTGATGGTTCGCGGATTTCCGGGAGTCACCGTTATGTCAAGGGCAAACGTAAAAAGAAAAATTGGTTAGTTTAAATGCCTTAATGTACCGAAGCAGAATCATGGAAAAATTCAATTTACCATTGAAAACAAAAAATTACCTTAATTTGTGGAAATTTTATTACATAATTTAATTTAGAGGTCTTCCTATGAAAAATTCGTCAAATGACGTGACAAATTCACAAAGTTATTCGCTTGCGAAATGGAACGAGTTTTTGCACTACCTTGCGTGAATGAGCATTTTTCCAAATAATAAGAATGGTCAACTTCCTCGACATATACATTCGCTTCACAGATAAAGTCTTTACTACAATCTCCTTCCGCCAGGCATTTGTTGAAACTTGTAAAATAATAATAGTCACATGGGGCTTAATCCGTAGATTATAGTGAGTGCGGAACCCATTTGGCTCATTTGTAACCCAATTCATTAAATTTTTATGTTGTTCTCGCAAGGTTCAGCAAAAATGAATTTGGGGAAAATTGTTTGAATCTACTGATTGAATGTTATTGTACATTTGCTTGACAATTAATGTAAGGTCTATGTTAGATCAAGTAGTCTTTTAATATTTCCTATACAGATTTTGTGTATCAATCTAGTTATCCTGCCATAAATTTTAATTCATTATTTCGGGATTAAACGCTTGTAACTTTGTCCATCAAGAAGATTTAAATGCAACAAAATTTGTGAAATTAGAAGAACCATTGGGCTGCATGCTAAAGTGGTTTTCATTAAAATGCAAGCACCCCAAATGGCTGGTAAACGCCGATTAAGTTTGAAAAATTTGCTATAATTTGATGAATATTTCTCTTCAAAGGCCAATTTAGGCGCTTTTGGGTTTGCTGATGATGCTCCATTGATTTTTTTAGGCGACCTTAATATGTATACTCTCGCATAGAGCTCATAAATACAGATATTGCTGCTCGGTGTAACCTCCATAATTTTTTAAAAGCGAAAAATGCTGCAAAATGGTTTTTCCGCGATATCTTGAAAACAAGAGCTGATGGAGAAAAACCGAGACCAGTTTTGGAATCAGTGCACAAAACGGGATCAGAATTTGTCATCAATAGGGCTGGACCAAAATGGCTGTTGGCCAGTGTTATTCTTATTTTGGCGCCCAAACGTGTAGGGCCTGTGTTGTTTAGTTAAACAACCACCCGGCAAGCCCCAAATAAAGCTCTCAATGAATGTCATTGTCATCGGACATTTCCTAATGCAGATTTGACTTTTATCTATTTTTCAACTTCTCATATTCTGCTGAATTCATATACTGAGGAAAAATAGTAAAGACTCATGTTGTCTTTATTACCCGGTAAATGAAGCAAAGCACAAGGTGTTCCAATTATGGCCAGGACAATGTGTAGTTTTGAGTAACTATCATACCGGTCTTTGTAAAAGGTAACATCGCCTATTGGTTTACTAGTAGTTTCTACTGAGTCTTGGAAGAGGTGTATGGACTTAGAGCTGTACCCACCAGTCAAGTAAGCAGGTTATTAGTAATCAAGTGACGTTCGCGGATAAATGGCAAAATCTACCATAGTCATACCAGTTCGTCATTCTGTCTCTTTCCTCCCTTTTATATCTCTACGCTTTCTAACAATAGTGACGGTTTCCTTTTAAGTTAGTTTTCCTAAATGTGGGTTAGAATGGCAATAAGCTATTGCCCTCCGGTTAGCCAGAAAAAAGGAAGTTCGAGAACTAGTAGTAACATCTTTTGAAGATAATTTGCTGAAAATAAAGTTGCTGGAAATAGGCAGTGGATAAAACCAAGCTACTGTTCCTACCGCACTTTAGAATGACGTTCTAATTTTCAGAAGATATTCTTTCGTTTACTCTTTCTTTTAATACTATTCGTAAATTCTTTTGAAGATAATTGCGGAAAATAAAGTTGCTAGAAAAAGGCAGTGGATAAAACCAAGCTACTGTTCCTACTGCACTTTAAAATGACCTGCTAATTTTCAGAAGATATTGTTTCGTTTACATATTTTTTAGTACATGTTTTATTGCACTTGTAAACACAAATTTAAATAAACTCATTTTTGTTCGTCGATTGTTTCATGGTCTCCGGAATTATTTTTATGAGAATTTATATTCAATAACTATTTTGTTAGTGAACTCTTTTTGTTTTGAGGTAAATTTAAATTTTATTATTATTATTTTTTTTTTTTTTTGCTATATTCCTTTGAGTATCTATCTGGCAATGCCCAATTTAGCTCGCAGTTGCGAGAATCTTGCATCTGTGGAAAATAAAACTATTGATTGCTTTATTTGCTTAGGCCCCATTGAATTTGCTGCCCAAGTGCTGACTACCAGCTGTGGACACACGTTCCATAGGGTCTGTTTTCAAACGCGAACAGGGAAAAATAAGGTCTGCCCCGTGTGCAAATTAGCGTTGTGTTCATCCACTTCCAGTTTAACCTCTGATAATAGCTTGGAGTTACCGATAATAACTTCAGAACCAATATCAACTGACATGCCAACCACTACTAGAAGTCAAGTGAAGAACGTTCCAACCAATTCCCAAACAGATCCAATGTCTAATCCTAATCAGCGGCAATCGCCGCTGTCGCCAACGGTCAGTGATTTGCAGCAGACAATCACTGATACCATGACAGCCGTCTCAGAGCGGCAAACGGAAGCGATGACTCAAGCAATTGCTGCTGGGTTTCAAAGCATGTTGTCAGCTCTAGTTCAACGCGATCCTCACTCGGCATCTTCGCCACAAGCTCCTCACGTGCCACCGGCTTCTTTAGGGCCACCAAGCGCAAATAATCAAGCAGATCAAAATGGTCAAGTGTCTAATAATTCCCCTGCGCGAAATAGCACTGGCACTATGAGTTCGCCCATGAGTGCTGAGATGCATCCTGATCGTATTAGCCAAATAATCAGCAATTGGAAGCTAAAGTTTTCAGGAAAGTCAGCCATGTCGGTAGATGACTTTATCTACCACGTCAACGCTCTTACCAAGCAAACGCTGAATGACAATAACGACCTGTTGGCAGCTTACGCTAGCAATTTGTTTGAAGGTAGTGCGAATGACTGGTTTTGGCGCTACCACAAAAGAGTAAAAGTGATTCTTTGGCCTGATTTATGCGCTGCACTAAAAGTCCAATTTAAGGACGAGCGCACTGATGTCAACATTCGCGCTGCAATTGACCGGCGCAAACAAAAAGAGAACGAGTCGTATGACGAGTTCTATGAGTCGATCATTCTGTTAGCAGACAAGTTGTCAGTACCATTATCAGAAGCATCGCTTCTTGAATCGTTGCGTTCTAATTTGTTGCCCGAAATTCAGCATGAGCTTCTCTACGAGGAGATTAAAACAATAGCTCAACTTCGTCATGTAGTAAGAACACGAGAGGTGTTCATACAAACGGTGTTGAAGCCTCAGTCATATAAGCCACGTCCAGCTCCTCGTCGAATGGTGCACGAAGTAGCTATACAATCGGAAATGGAGGCTGATGGCAGTGAGCTTGAAATAGCGGCTGTTAATTTATCTTGCTGGAACTGCCGCAAAGTTGGCCATAGGTATCAGGATTGTGTGTCTGAGCGCCGAGTGTTCTGCTATGGCTGTGGCCAGCCAGACACCTATAAACCAACTTGCCCTAAATGTTGTCCAAAAAACGGATCATTTCGTGCACCATTGACAAGTGCACGCAAACAGGTTGCATCCAAAGCGACCAACACAGACTAGATTATAAATCTAGTTCAACAAATAGTGAATATACCCCAGTCTTATCAAATCAACCAGACTTACCTTTACACAATCGAATAAAGAGCACCGGTACTGATCAAACAACAAAAATGACTACCAGCAAAACCAGTCGATCTCGCTTCCGTCGAAAGGAATATGCAAAAAGACGAAAAGCTGAAAGTAGAGCATTAGTATCTGCGATTGTGGCACATGATTTAAGACCCTATGCGGAGGTCAATCTGCTTGGCCATGCTATAACAGCTTTATTGGATACTGGTGCATCCATAAGCTGTATTGGGGGTAGTTTTGCAAAGAAACTGTTAGAAGATAAGGTTCAATATAAGTCTATGTCGCCTACTGTACGTACTGCTGATGGTAAAACGCAAAATATTCTTGGAAAAATTCGCACGATGATTAGCTATAGGGACAAAAATAAACCCATTACGTTTTATATAGTACCCTCGTTAACCCAACCTTTGTACTTAGGGATCGATTTTTGGGTCGAGTTTGGTATTTTGCCAGATGGTCTGACCTTACAAACGAATGTTGCCAGTATTGGTGCGTTAGAGCAGGACAAGTTTAGGCTGTTATCTGCGGAGCAACAAACACAATTAGCACAGACCATAAAGTGCTTTCCTTCATTTGTCGAGTAAGGGTTGGGAAAAACGACTTTGCTTTCTCATGCCATTGATGTGGGAGACTCAATACCCATTAAGCAGAGGCATTATGCTGTTTCGCCAGCAATTGAAAAGCAAATGTACGAAGAGTTGGATCGCATGATGGCTCTTGGAGTAATCGAAGAGTCGGAAAGTGCTTGGTCTTTGCCTATGGTGATAGTACGCAAACCTGGCAAAGTGCGTCTTTGTTTAGACAGCCGCAAAGTCAACGAGAAGACACGGAAAGATGCGTATCCAATGCCCCTTATTGACGGCATACTTGCTCGCCTTCCTAAGGCAGAATTTATTTCCAGCCTTAATTTAAAAGACGCTTATTGGCGAATTCCCTTAGAACAAAGTTCAAGGGACAAAACTGCTTTCTCTGTGCCAGGAAGGCCGTTATACCAATTCACGGTAATGCCCTTTGGGTTAACGAATGGCCCCGCAACAATGTCCAAGTTAATGGATCGAATTATTCCTGCCTGTCTCAAAAACGAAGTATTCATCTATTTGGATGATTTACTAATAGTTTCTGACACCTTTGAACGTCATCTTTATGTCCTGAAAGAGTTATCCTCGAAACTTTCGCAAGCTGGATTAACCCTAAAAGTTTGAGAAAAGTCAGTTTTGTGTGCAGGAAGTGAGCTATCTGGGACATATTGTCGGTCATGGAACGATTCGTATGGATGCAGATAAGATAGCTGCAGTAAACGAATATCCTGTTCCACGATCAGTAAAGCAACTCCGTCGCTTTCCTGGCATGACAGGGTGGAATCACAAATTTATCAGAAATTATGCCAGCATAGCCTCACCGTTGGCTGATGCCCTTAAACAAAAACGCCAATTCGTATGGTCCCAGTCAGCTGAGCAGGCATTTCAAGCCCTTAAATCTGAAATGTGTAAAGCGCCAGTACTACACACGCCCGATTACAAAGCCCAATTTTTTATGGTGGTGTGCTTATGCAAGCGAATAAGGAAGGTGATGAAATACCAATTGCATTTATGTCACGTAAGCTAAATCAGTGTCAGCGCAACTATTCTGTAACAGAAAAGGAATGCTTAGCAGCCTTGCTGAGCATAAAGAAGTTTAGAGCATATGTAGAGGGTCAGCAGTTTACGGTGATCACCGATCATGCTTCACTGAAATGGTTGATGTCTCAATCTGACCCAAGTAGTCGTTTAGCACGAGGGGCTTTGAAACTACAAGGGTATAGTTTCACAATCCAGCATCGAAAAGGCTCCCAAAATATTGTGCCTGATGCCCTCTCACGTGTGTTTGCTCCAGATTTGTCAGAAGTGGGTGCTGATTTACTAGTGGACCTTAACTCTGAACATTTCAATTCAGACGAGTATGAATCGGTAAAGTCAAAAAGTCGCACAATCAGTCTCATATGCCTGACGTAAAAGTTATAAATAAGTTTATTTATCGACGATCTGAGCATGCGACTGGCGAGAAAATTGCTGATGACCAGTGTTGGAAGTTGTGGCTTCCAAAAGAGCTTATAGGTAATGCTCTGAAAATTGCTCATGAGCATTCTCTATCTTCTCATTGTGGTATAAGTAAGACTCTAGAAAAACTACGGCGTTATTATTATTGGCCTAACTTAGTTGCTGATGTAAAAGCATTTGTAAACAGATGCGAGGTGTGTAAATGCACTAAGCCTGCGAATCATACTTTAAGACCGCCCCTGGCAAAATCAGGTGAAACTGAAAGGTTCTTTCAGAAATTGTATATTGACTATTTAGGGCCTTATCCGCGAAGTCGATCTTCAATGCATAGTGCAGTAAGATCCGGCCCGTATCGTCTTGCGTTTGGTCAGCAAATGATAACGGATGGTACTACGTACAAGCTGTTAAGAAATTTGGATCTGTTAGAAGACAGAGATATAGAATTTTCAAGAGAAGACTCGTTTGATTTGTTGCGCAGATCAGCCAAAGAGGCACTGCAGGTTCAACATGAGCGAAATGAGAAGAATTATAACCTGCGCAGTCGGAAGGTATCGTTTGTTGTTGGGCAAGAGGTATATCGCCGAAACTTCCAACAGAGTAATTTTAGCAGAGGATTTAACGCTAAATTGGCCCATAATTTTGTTAAAGCGCGCGTAAAACGTAAGCTTGGCAATTGCTATTATGAATTGGAAGATCCCCAGGGCAAAGTAGTTGGCAAATACCACGCAAAGGACATCAATCAGTAGATGTGGTTTTCGCTCCAAGCTGGTATCACCCTTTTGTTTGAAAAGTTCACCCCAAAGTGTGATTTTGGCAGGGGGGAATTTGTAGTGTAGCTTGTCGGAAAAATTGTGTGTTTTGAAAGTCAGCCTAAAAGCAGGCAAACAAGAGTTGTGCCTTCTAATGGCCTTGTCCCAAATCATACCAGCTGATCACGAAGGCTAACATAGTTAATGTAAAGTTGAAAGTAATATGGCGACTTTCTCCGTAGCCCTGTGAGGAGGTTTCTTGGTGTCAAGGGGGCGTCATATATGTCTTTTCCATTTTTGGCGGTCAACAGCATCGGACGTACATCAGACATTCAAGCAAGAAAAAGTCTTATTTTCAAGTGACTCGATTTGCTAAGTTAAAATTGCAATTGTGTAATCGCGAGTGCACCACACAGCAGCCGCTGTACCCGAAAGACGCCAGGGAAAAGATCCTACAGGCTGAAGTGCCTAATAATTAATTATTCTATCGGCGCCAAATTCATGAGGGTTTGGCGCGAAGTACTTATTATATATAGGTTGATTTTTATTTATAACGGCTACCAAAGTTGGCCCTTTTTGCATCATTTACATTGTACTCTGGTATATACGTGGAGATTCCCAGCAAAGGGCATTGACCCTTTTGTGCTAATCGCACACCAATAATAAGCAGCAGCTGTTTTAGTTAATTGGTTTCTCTTCAATAACTAAAACGAAATTTAAGCGCTCCAAGCCGCACTCTTAAGAGACAACGGACATAGGAGAAAGCGTGCCTGAAAAAAAAAAATTGCATTGCAACGAGTAGTCGTCAGCGCATGAGCTCAGTCGTGTCTCGTGGTTATAAACTACGGTCGCTGAAAAATCTCCGGAAAATTGTTAATCCTACTGGAGCAGAAAATTTTGTCAAAACTGTGTCTGCAAGGAAAAATAGCGATCTGTACCTAACCCGTCTTGGTTAATAAAGCGTACGCCAACCAAAGTGTTAGACAAGAGAAGAGAGGATGCCTAAAGTTAAAGTATAAAATAATGTTAGTTTAATTAATATTAGAATAGCAGCTAAATCAATTGCATATTTTTTTTTTCTTTTCCTTTTGTGTTGTGTGGCTGGAGAAAAAAAATCTTAAAGAGAGAGCAGAACGAGCCTGGCAATGCCTTTAAGTGTACCCCCCTCTCATCTCTCCTTGTGATCTGTGCTCTTCCCTTCTGCTCTAGTCTCCCATTTCCCGTTCGTTTTACATGACTTGATGCTCAACGAAATTTGGAAATCGAAGAAGAGAACGAGTAAAGAGTTGTAATTAATTGGTTTGCTTAAATTCATTTTTGATTTTTTTTGTGTTTGCCAACAACAATTACATAAAATTTATTTACAGAAGTCGGCGACACCGAAAGCACTTTTGGAGTTCCACCGGATTTATGTATGTGTGAGTGAATATGCCCTAAAGTTTAAATATATTGGTTATTGTTGTTGTATATTGGCAATATGAATTTAAGAGAACCTTCCGTTAGCTTTGTCCAACTTAATTTACCGATCTAGGCTGTTTTGAGCCACAGCTGTTTGGCTGCCATGCATTTGCATCGAGCGAGATACACTAGCCTGCAAGGTTTCGTTTATGTTCTGAACCTACGATTGTTATGAACAATTCCTGCCAATTAAAGATTTTAGTTCATATCGTATGCGCACCTAGTTAGTGATCGGTTATATAAACCAAAACGGTCGATTAGTAAAGACTTAAACCTCACACTTCAGTATCAGGCTTGCATTACGATAACACCGAAAGCTCTAATAGAGTTGAACTGTCATTTTGACGTCTACAAAGCTTCTTCTTGCTTGATACTCGATTTGTCAACCATACACAGCTTCCGGATTTGTTCTTTCCGTTTTGGCTGCTGAAGAGAATGGTCCAGTTTTCAAGTCCAATAAAGATTAATTTTTATATCAAAATTGGCAATCATTTGAGACACCTGACTAATCTGAGAATATCTCTGGCATCCTGAGTGGAAGCGTTTCAACGTATTAATGAATATTATTTATTTATTTCTGCGAAATTCGGATATATAATATTTTCCTGGTGTAAGTAAATTATTTTTTCATAATTTTTCTGTACACCATAACCTAAATGCGAACTTTTGCAGTGACTAAATTTAGTCATCGGGCTGTTATCATTGCCCAAAACATTTATGCTGTCCCCACCAGCTAAGTTCAGACTCGCCACAAGTCGAATAGCTGGAGTACATCAGGTAATATGAACTAAAATTCTGGTCCAAATCGACAGAACGCTAATTTAGCTATTCTCTCAGGCACTTGTATTTCGTGAAAAGGCCATTTAAATCAGCAAAAGACGAATGCATAAGCTAAGCGTCTGATAACCTTTCCCCATTGGTGAAAATTAGCGCCAGGAGCGAAGACGAGTCAGCGGCTGTTCCCTTGCAGAGTTGGAGGCCTTAAACGTTCATCTCGGCGTCAATTATTAAACCACCATCAGCTGCATCAACCAGCTAAAACAGTGCTAAAATAAAAACCGTGGCAGTGAAAACACATAAGATTTATTTGACTTCACAAATGAAAGGAGCTGCATTCAAAAATAGTAGAGGCTGCGAAAATAGTTTAAATTTTGCAATTACACATAGTGTTTAATTTATTTTATTTTTTTCTTTTTTTTATTGCATAAATAATTTCGTTAAGTTCCTTTTTTTTCTACATTCTTTTGTGCTTGCAAATCAAACCAAGTAAAACCAACAAGCGCATAAGTGTGTGTGAAGTGCAAATCAAAGGCAGAGTATTTTCATACTAAAATACTCCCATATCGATTCGCATCTAGTGAGAATTCTATCATCCACACTTATGTAGCTTTTCAACAGTGATTACGAACAAAACGCAAAACAGTCATTTAAAAATCTACAAACAACATAATTCCTATTTTTCCAAAACCAATAACCCAGCCATGGTGCACTAATCATTAAAATTTATTAAACCAGCAAACCGTCAACGAACTTGGAGGCCTTCAACGTTTCATCAGATGGGTGAGTTATATTTGTCATGTTTTTATTTTATTGATTAATTCACCATGCAGTTTGAATAGAAGAGAAAATAAAAGTGATACAGTGCAACATAAATACATTGATAATCTCTTTGCTCCCAGCAAAGGAAAATAACTGAAGATCGACCAGCTATGCATTAGCACATTATCAAGAGCAATCAATATCTTCACCTTCCTCACTTATTTGCATTTATCTGTTTTGACTGCACTATTCGTTTATGTCTAAAGCTAAGCCTATAAAAGTTTTGATTTGGTTCGCAATGCAAATACACAAAATAGCAAGTACATATAAATATACGTAATCAAAACAAAAGCCCAGCTTGGAGGTTTTGCTATTGAACAGCTGATCACTCGCTGCTTGTAATGTTAAACCACAACAGTATATACTTATGAACTGCACCAAATTGAATGAATATTTCTGAATTACAACCCATATTAGTTTTATATAATAAGATTGGCGCCTAATTTTTTTTTTAATTTTACTTAAACTTTTGCTTCTTAACTATGGAGTTACCTGTACCATAAACAAATTATGCAGCTTAAACATTTTTTTCTGTTTAATAGAAGCTTGTTTAGAATATGAATTTTGGATAAATAAATTGTAAATCATCATGAAGCACTAAGGTAACAATTTTCCTTGGAGGTTGGAGGGTTAAATAAGGCGGTGTAAAACCATGTTCGGGGTTTTCCAAGAAATATTCGCTGTCGGAAAACCACAGGTAGGGTGGGTATAGACGCGAAGCTACCATCCATCGTAGTAGCTTATGAAATGTAGGACTGTTTACTCTCTCTCTTTCTTTCTATCTTTTATCCTCTTTTTATTTGCTTTCTATTTTTCATGCTGTAAAAAGGAATGCTTAGCAGCCTTGCTGAGCATAAAGAAGTTTAGAGCATATGTTGAGGGTCAGCAGTTTACGGTGATCACCGATCATGCTTCACTGAAATGGTTGATGTCTCAATCTGACCCAAGTAGTCGTTTAGCACGAGGGGCTTTGAAACTACAAGGGTATAGTTTCACAATCCAGCATCGAAAAGGCTCCCAAAATATTGTGCCTGATGCCCTCTCACGTGTGTTTGCTCCAGATTTGTCAGAAGTGGGTGCTGATTTACTAGTGGACCTTAACTCTGAACATTTCAATTCAGACGAGTATGAATCGGTAAAGTCAAAAATATCGCACAATCAGTCTCATATGCCTGACGTAAAAGTTATAAATAAGTTTATTTATCGACGATCTGAGCATGCGACTGGCGAGAAAATTGCTGATGACCAGTGTTGGAAGTTGTGGCTTCCAAAAGAGCTTATAGGTAATGCTCTGAAAATTGCTCATGAGCATTCTCTATCTTCTCATTGTGGTATAAGTAAGACTCTAGAAAAACTACGGCGTTATTATTATTGGCCTAACTTAGTTGCTGATGTAAAAGCATTTGTAAACAGATGCGAGGTGTGTAAATGCACTAAGCCTGCGAATCATACTTTAAGACCGCCCCTGGCAAAATCAGGTGAAACTGAAAGGTTCTTTCAGAAATTGTATATTGACTATTTAGGGCCTTATCCGCGAAGTCGATCGGAAAACATCGGCATCTTTATAGTGCTTGATCATTTTAGTAAATTCCCCTTTTTAAAACCAGTCAAGAAATTTACAACAGAGGCAATTCTACCTTATATTGAGAGGAAATTGTTCCATTGTTTTGGGGTGCCAGAAATGGTGGTGTCCGATAATGGTGTACAATTTAAATCAAACCTTTTTAACGCTTCGCTTCAAAAATATAATGTCCAACATGCATACACGGCCGTGCATGCCCCACAAGCAAATGCGTCGGAAAGGGTCAATAGATCCGTCATTGCAGCCATACGAGCCTACATTCACCCAGATCAGCTGAATTGGGATGAAAAGCTCAGCGACATATGTTGTGCTTTGCGATCTTCAATGCATAGTGCAGTAAGATCGGATCTGTTAGAAGACAGAGATATAGAATTTTCAAGAGAAGACTCGTTTGATTTGTTGCGCAGATCAGCCAAAGAGGCACTGCAGGTTCAACATGAGCGAAATGAGAAGAATTATAACCTGCGCAGTCGGCAGGTATCGTTTGTTGTTGGGCAAGAGGTATATCGCCGAAACTTTCAACAGAGTAATTTTAGCAGAGGATTTAACGCTAAATTGGCCCATAATTTTGTTAAAGCGCGCGTAAAACGTAAGCTTGGCAATTGCTATTATGAATTGGAAGATCCCCAGGGCAAAGTAGTTGGCAAATACCACGCAAAGGACATCAATCAGTAGATGTGGTTTTCGCTCCAAGCTGGTATCACCCTTTTGTTTGAAAAGTTCACCCCAAAGTGTGATTTTGGCAGGGGGGAATTTGTAGTGTAGCTTGTCGGAAAAATTGTGTGTTTTGAAAGTCAGCCTAAAAGCAGGCAAACAAGAGTTGTGCCTTCTAATGGCCTTGTCCCAAATCATACCAGCTGATCACGAAGGCTAACATAGTTAATGTAAAGTTGAAAGTAATATGGCGACTTTCTCCGTAGCCCTGTGAGGAGGTTTCTTGGTGTCAAGGGGGCGTCATATATGTCTTTTCCATTTTTGGCGGTCAACAGCATCGGACGTACATCAGACATTCAAGCAAGAAAAAGTCTTATTTTCAAGTGACTCGATTTGCTAAGTTAAAATTGCAATTGTGTAATCGCGAGTGCACCACACAGCAGCCGCTGTACCCGAAAGACGCCAGGGAAAAGATCCTACAGGCTGAAGTGCCTAATAATTAATTATTCTATCGGCGCCAAATTCATGAGGGTTTGGCGCGAAGTACTTATTATATATAGGTTGATTTTTATTTATAACGGCTACCAAAGTTGGCCCTTTTTGCATCATTTACATTGTACTTTGGTATATACGTGGAGATTCCCAGCAAAGGGCATTGACCCTTTTGTGCTAATCGCACACCAATAAAAGCAGCAGCTGTTTTAGTTAATTGGTTTCTCTTCAATAACTAAAACGAAATTTAAGCGCTCCAAGCCGCACTCTTAAGAGACAACGGACATAGGAGAAAGCGTGCCTGAAAAAAAAAAATTGCATTGCAACGAGTAGTCGTCAGCGCATGAGCTCAGTCGTGTCTCGTGGTTATAAACTACGGTCGCTGAAAAATCTCCGGAAAATTGTTAATCCTACTGGAGCAGAAAATTTGGTCAAAACTGTGTCTGCAAGGAAAAATAGCGATCTGTACCTAACCCGTCTTGGTTAATAAAGCGTACGCCAACCAAAGTGTTAGACAAGAGAAGAGAGGATGCCTAAAGTTAAAGTATAAAATAATGTTAGTTTAATTAATATTAGAATAGCAGCTAAATCAATTGCATATTTTTTTTTCTTTTCCTTTTGTGTTGTGTGGCTGGAGAAAAAAATCTTAAAGAGAGCAGAACGAGCCTGGCAATGCCTTTAAGTGTACCCCCCTCTCATCTCTCCTTGTGATCTGTGCTCTTCCCTTCTGCTCTAGTCTCCCATTTCCCGTTCGTTTTACATGACTTGATGCTCAACGAAATTTGGAAATCGAAGAAGAGAACGAGTAAAGAGTTGTAATTAATTGGTTTGCTTAAATTCATTTTTGATTTTTTTTGTGTTTGCCAACAACAATTACATAAAATTTATTTACAGAAGTCGGCGACACCGAAAGCACTTTTGGAGTTCCACCGGATTTATGTATGTGTGAGTGAATATGCCCTAAAGTTTAAATATATTGGTTATTGTTGTTGTATATTGGCAATATGAATTTAAGAGAACCTTCCGTTAGCTTTGTCCAACTTAATTTACCGATCTAGGCTGTTTTGAGCCACAGCTGTTTGGCTGCCATGCATTTGCATCGAGCGAGATACACTAGCCTGCAAGGTTTCGTTTATGTTCTGAACCTACGATTGTTATGAACAATTCCTGCCAATTAAAGATTTTAGTTCATATCGTATGCGCACCTAGTTAGTGATCGGTTATTTAAACCAAAACGGTCGACTTAAACCTCACACTTCAGTATCAGGCTTGCATTACGATAACACCGAAAGCTCTAATAGAGTTGAACTGTCATTTTGACGTCTACAAAGCTTCTTCTTGCTTGATACTCGATTTGTCAACCATACACAGCTTCCGGATTTGTTCTTTCCGTTTTGGCTGCTGAAGAGAATGGTCCAGTTTTCAAGTCCAATAAAGATTAATTTTTATATCAAAATTGGCAATCATTTGAGACACCTGACTAATCTGAGAATATCTCTGGCATCCTGAGTGGAAGCGTTTCAACGTATTAATGAATATTATTTATTTATTTCTGCGAAATTCGGATATATAATATTTTCCTGGTGTAAGTAAATTATTTTTTCATAATTTTTCTGTACACCATAACCTAAATGCGAACTTTTGCAGTGACTAAATTTAGTCATCGGGCTGTTATCATTGCCCAAAACATTTATGCTGTCCCCACCAGCTAAGTTCAGACTTGCCACAAGTCGAATAGCTGGAGTACATCAGGTAATATGAACTAAAATTCTGGTCCAAATCGACAGAACGCTAATTTAGCTATTCTCTCAGGCACTTGTATTTCGTGAAAAGGCCATTTAAATCAGCAAAAAGACGAATGCATAAGCTAAGCGTCTGATAACCTTTCCCCATTGGTGAAAATTAGCGCCAGGAGCGAAGACGAGTCAGCGGCTGTTCCCTTGCAGAGTTGGAGGCCTTAAACGTTCATCTCGGCGTCAATTATTAAACCACCATCAGCTGCATCAACCAGCTAAAACAGTGCTAAAATAAAAACCGTGGCAGTGAAAACACATAAGATTTATTTGACTTCACAAATGAAAGGAGCTGCATTCAAAAATAGTAGAGGCTGCGAAAATATTTTAAATTTTGCAATTACACATAGTGTTTAATTTATTTTATTTTTTTCTTTTTTTTATTGCATAAATAATTTCGTTAAGTTCCTTTTTTTTCTACATTCTTTTGTGGTTGCAAATCAAACCAAGTAAAACCAACAAGTGCATAAGTGTGTGTGAAGTGCAAATCAAAGGCAGAGTATTTTCATACTAAAATACTCCCATATCGATTCGCATCTAGTGAGAATTCTATCATCCACACTTATGTAGCTTTTCAACAGTGATTACGAACAAAACGCAAAACAGTCATTTAAAAATCTCCAAACAACATAATTCCTATTTTTCCAAAACCAATAACCCAGCCATGGTGCACTAATCATTAAAATTTATTAAACCAGCAAACCGTCAACGAACTTGGAGGCCTTCAACGTTTCATCAGATGGGTGAGTTATATTTGTCATGTTTTTATTTTATTGATTAATTCACCATGCAGTTTGAATAGAAGAGAAAATAAAAGTGATACAGTGCAACATAAATACATTGATAATCTCTTTGCTCCCAGCAAAGGAAAATAACTGAAGATCGACCAGCTGTGCATTAGCACATTATCAAGAGCAATCAATAACACCCACGCATGCACATACTTTTCTTTTCTCTTATCTTCACCTTCCTCACTTATTTGCATTTATCTGTTTTGACTGCACTATTCGTTTATGTCTAAAGCTAAGCCTATAAAAGTTTTGATTTGGTTCGCAATGCAAATACACAAAATAGCAAGTACATATAAATATACGTAATCAAAACAAAAGCCCAGCTTGGAGGTTTTGCTATTGAACAGCTGATCACTGGCTGCTTGTAATGTTAAACCACAACAGTATATACTTATGAACTGCACCAAATTGAATGAATATTTCTGAATTACAACCCATATTAGTTTTATATAATAAGATTGGCGCCTATTTTTTTTTATTTTTACTTAAACTTTTGCTTCTTAACTATGGAGTTACCTGTACCATAAACAAATTATGCAGCTTAAACATTTTTTTCTGTTTAATAGAAGCTTGTTTAGAATATGAATTTTGGATAAATAAATTGTAAATCATCATGAAGCACTAAGGTAACAATTTTCCTTGGAGGTTGGAGGGTTAAATAAGGCGGTGTAAAACCATGTTCGGGGTTTTCCAAGAAATATTCGCTGTCGGAAAACCACAGGTAGGGTGGGTATAGACGCGAAGCTACCATCCATCGTAGTAGCTTATGAAATGTAGGACTGTTTACTCTCTCTCTTTCTTTCTATCTTTTATCCTCTTTTTATTTGCTTTCTATTTTTCATGCTGTAAGTTTGTATCTGTGTTATCAAAGGCTTTTAAGGGATTCTTTTAATGTGTATTGTGGGAGTGATAGTGGACTGAGTCAAAGAACCCCCCCAGCCGATTGCTTTGCTAGTCGTACCTTACAGAGTCCCAAATGACGATTTCCCTAACACGTATCACCCACATCCGTTCACTTTATTCATGGCTTTGGATGCTTCAGCGAATTATATACCAAATTCATCGGGTATATTCGGGACAGCTGTAGATCCCTCGCCATTTATAGGGGAACTCATTCGCCACGCGCTGACAACCTAACTTCCCGGACAAGGTGTCTGATTTTTCTGTCTGCAGTTTCTTAGGATGAGATTGTTAGTCACTTGGGTGAATGATTGTGGTTTGCCGCCTTGGGTTGGCAAATCACTTGGACCATTCAGCACCAAAGCTGACATGGGTATATTACATATTTGGCGCCCAACGTGGGGCTAGTAGGTACTAAAATTTTAATTTAGCTCTGCTAGTTCTACTTCTCTTTGGAATTCCCGACTTCTCTATAATTTTCCATTTTTCTCAGCGATTGATTTTGTCAATCCAATACTAACTTAAATCTCTTTCTTCTCTTATCTGACACAAATATCCTTCTTTGAGCATAAGGATTGAATAATCTATGGAGCAGCAGGATTTACGAAATTCGACTATGATCAAATTATCGTCCGCTACATTTATAGCTTTTTGACTAACCCTTAATGCTTAATCTTTATCTGCTTTCATTGGCGCTTGCGCTATAGCCTATTCGTTTAAATTGTTGTTCAAGCGGATTTTAATCTAGAGGCTGGAAGCCTGTTGATTAACCCTGAGGATAAAAATAATTATAAATGATTAGGGCTGTAATCTGACTGTCAATAAAATCTTACACATCCAGCATTTTTTTTGTTAAAATATTTCTTTTCGCTTATTTTGATGTTTTGTTTAGGTAGGAAAACGCTCTGATGGAAAGTCCTTAGATTCGTCCACTTAATATAAGCAACAAATTTGGAAGTAATTAGAATTAAATTTTTTTCCTGAGTCATAAGCAACTGCGCATATGCATTACACCAGCTGCTAATGATCTCCCTAAGAGTGCAGACCCTACACCAATCACCACCTTATTTAACCCAAGAAACCAAAAAGGAATAATTTTTATGAAAATTTTCATAATTCATTTCATTTTCATTTTTAACAAATCAAAAAAAAAAAAAAAATACTTTGTGAATTCATACAATAAAAAATGGTACTGATACGTAGTAACGAGAACCTAAACCAAGAGGATGACGGTTCGGAATTAAAGTGTACTATTTGTTCTGAGGAATTACTAGATACTGAAGATACCGTCATTACCAAATGTGAGCATCAGTTTCACAGAAAGTGTATTATCACATACGTAAAGAAAAACCATGAATGTCAAGTTTGCCAGACTCTTTTTGCATGCGAGGGAATTGGTAGGTACAAATCAGGAGGCCACCAACTCCGTGTCAACAAATCCACTAGCTTCTAGTCTACCAGATTTAAACGCACATGCTCCAAAGCAGATAGATGCAACCAATAATGACAAAAACTTGGGAGCAATTCCGAAAACACATTACACTCGGAGCAAATCCAACGCTAAAACCCTAAGACCAACTGGTGCCACAGGTCCTCCTGACTTAAACCAAACACACATTTTGGATGCCACATCCAACAGTGACGAGTTGACACATCCTGCGACTCGTAAAGGTCGCCCCCCAAAGCAGCACCAGACCATAACTCGGCCCAATATGAATCCTCGGAGGGGTTCTTCAAAACATACAGTGGATAGCCAAAAAATTTATGAGGATATAGAGCATCTTATCAATCGTAAGATTTCTGAGTTAAACATTAGTATCCCCAATCCAAATTTTGCACAGCAACCACGCGAGCAGACGCAAAGGTCACACGATAGAGCATCAGCCCTTTCTCCACAGCAACAAACAATAAACTATGATCTAATATACGCCAGAATAGAACAACTTATCGATCGTAGGCTGGCAAACTTACACAGCCCTAGACCCCAATTGAATAATATCAGGCAGCAGCAACAGCCACCGCTTTTAGAGTCTCCAAGCAATCTTTCTGGTTCGCATAGTTATAGCTATTCATCACAAAGTTTAAGCCAAGAAAAAGTAACCCAGATTATTCAAGGATGGAACATAAAGTTCGATGGCTCCTTTAAAAGGTCCGACGGTAAATGAGTTTTGTACCGAATAAAAGCTCTTACTGAAGATTGTCTCAGAAGTGATTTTTCGGCTTTATGTCTTAACTTGCATATTTTACTTGTTGGGAAGGCAAGAGAATGGTATTGGAGATACCGGAAAGATGGCAATGTTATTATATGGGAAAACTTCTGCGAAGATTTTAAGAGTCAATATCACGACAACAAAGATGATGATTCCATTATGGAAGAGATGAGGGGGCGAAAGCAAAGGGAAGGCGAACCATTTGACACCTACGATAGACTTCATGAACATATCTTCTCGCCTGTCAATTCCACTAGACGAATACAGGCTGGTTCAACAGCTAAAAAGAAATTTGTTGCCTGAATATCGCCAGGCATTATTATATGTTTCGGTTCATTCTGTTTCTCATCTTCGACAACTTGTGCACTTACGCGAAAACTTATCGATTGAGGGCGATGCTAAACGTTCGGCAAAGTCCAATGTTGGACCTAAGAACTATAACCGTGCAATCTTAGCAGTCGAGGAGCAAAAGGCTTCTGCTCTTTTAGATTCTGACGCTGATGTGAATATAGATGCCAAACAACGTTCAGCCAAAACTTTTGTTTGTTGGAATTGTGACCAGCCAGGTCACATGTGGGATATGTGTACAGAGCAACGCTCCATCTTTTGTTACGGGTGTGGAGCAAAGAAGTTTAACCCAATGTGGTGTATGCAAAAATCGATCGGAAACTTCAGAAAGGGACCATCCTCCCACCACAATCGGATGGTCAAAAAAAAAAATGACTTCGCTTTTTTGTCCTTCCGAGCAATCTCTTTAAAAATTGCACGAGGAAACAGCGGAAGTCAAAACGTCTGCCTTAGGCAGTACCCAATTGTTCAAACACCCCTATTTTGCAACCACAATCCCATATCACGTACGATTAAAAAGATACATGGAGGCTCGAGCAAGAATTTTCGATCCTGAAATTCACTGGATACTACACAAACCAAAAAAGGTCTACATTGCGCTTATGGAGAGTTTAGAAGAAAAACTTAAAACAGCCCATAAATTGCTAGTTTCTGCAGTTGTTAATGACGCATCTGATGGTCGCCCTACGCGCATTTTAAATTCTCTAAAACTTTAACGAACTCGGTCTACTTGATACAGGTGCCAACATTAGCTGCTTAGGCGAAAACTTAGCTAATACGGATTGGTCTAAGTATCCTGAGTTTCGAAAAACTATCTTCCAGTGTAAAAACAGCAGATGGCAAAATCATCCTGTTCAATTCAAATTTCTGTTGAAGTTGAGTACAAAGATTTGAAGCACACATTTGGCATTCTTTGTTATTCCGTCTATTTCTAAAAGAGTCATTCTTGGAATCGACTTTTGAAAACATTTAATCTCGCTCCAGGATTGATATCGTCAATTGAATCACCTGAAGTAGACGCGCAGATTCTTCATCTGAAAAAGATACCCTTTAACTGAATCTCAAAAAACATCGATTACAAGCAGTGATAAATCTATTCCCAAATTGTGAAACTCAAGGTCTTGGGCTAAACGTCTTTAATTAAACACGTAATTGAGTGTCGAAGCCTTCTAAACCGATAAAACAGCGTTTTTATCCAGTTTCTCCAGCTGTGGAAAACTTAATGTATAAAGAAGTGGATCGAGAATGCTATGTTAGGGTAATTGAAAGTCTCAAAGCCCTTTGGAGTTCTCCAATGAGACTTGTACTGCCAGCCAAGGTCCGCTCATGCCTTGATGCCCGCAAACAATGAGAACAGGTAAGATGCATATCCTCTTCCAACATCGAAGGGATCCTCTTGCGTGAGATTGTCTATGAAAATATTATCACTAAATTGACTAAAGATGCCTTTTGGCAAATCCCCTTGACTCAGAATCTAAGGCCATTACCGTATTTACAGTTCCGGACGTCCTCTGTATCAATTTACAGTTATGCTCGATTCGTAATGCGCCAGACCATGTGCCGCTTAATGGACGAATTAATACCTATGGACTTGAGATACTGGGTGCTTTGGCCATTTAGAATGACCCAGTTGTGGTTTCCGCGAATTTGATTCACATTTGGCATCTTACTCCGTCTTTCAGACGAATTTCGTAGAGCCACTTGACCTTAATGTGCTAAAAGTGGAGTTCTTGTGTCACAGAAGTGCCATATTTGGGGTACGTGATTGGCAACGGAGGCATTTCGACGGACCTTGCAAAGGTTGCGTCAATCATGGCATGGCCAGCCCCAAACCATAATGACAAGCGAGAGGATTCCTCGGTTTGGTGGGATGGTACTGGCGTTTCATAGAGAATTTCTCTGAGGTCACATTCCCATAAACTGAACTATTATCCACAAAAAAGAAATTTGTTTGGGATGAGGCAGCCCAGCAGGCTTTCGAAAAACTTAAGCATTCGCTAACTTTCTGCACCTGTTTTAATTAATGCCGATTTTAAGAAGAAGTTCTACGCATTGCGACGCAAGCGAGACTACGGTATTGGTGCTGCATGCGCAGAAGACTGACGATGCATTGAAAAACCTGTATCGTTTATGTCAAAAACTTAATACAGCCCAGCGACAATATAGTGTAACTGAGCGCGAGTGCCTCGCTGCACTTGAAGCCGCTGAAAGATTTCGTTGTTATTTAGAACTGCAAGCATTTGAGGTCATAATATGGCGACCACGTCAGCTTAGTTTGGCTAATGAAGCAGCTTCAATTTGAAGGGACGGCTGGCTCGTTGGGCCATACAAACTTCAAGGTACAAATTTCCGTTAGCCATAGGCGAGGTCGAGATAATGTTGTTCCTGATGCGCTCTCGAGGATACACCGTGAAGAAATATCGACTTTGGAAGTAATAGGACCGGAAATAGACCAACTTCCGTGCATTTTAATGATCCTGATTACAAGGAACTAAAGAAAAGATTCTTCTCAAATATGAAGGTCAATTTCCGGACTCACGAATTGTTGATGATTTTATTTTATATTAGAACTCGGCACGATGACGGCAGTGAGTGTCGCAAGCAGTCCATGTGGAAACTTTGGATTCCCGCAGAATTGACTGTTGAAGTAGTTAAAGAGCTCACGATGTTGTAATATCTTCTCACGGTGTAATGGCAAAAACCGGAGTTGATAAGAAGAAATTTTTGCTGGCCGGGGATGGTTTCTCAAGTGCGTGAATATATCCGTAACTGTGAGATATGTAAGACAACAAAAGCGCCTAACCATACGCTTAAGCCACCCATGGGAAAAGCTACTGTTTCTGTTCGACCATTCCAGCGGACAGGTCGTAGATATCTTAGGCCATATCCACGTAGTAAGGCAGGGCATATAGGATTACTAATTGTCCTGATCACCTATCCAAATTCCACTGGCTATGTCCCTGAAAAAATTTACGGCATCGGCTATCCAAGAGTATCTACAAAATCACATATTTTTCGCTTTACGGTGTCCCAGAGGTGATAGTTAGTGATAACGGCTCATGCCAATTTAAGTCGGCTGATTTTAATGCGTGGTTAACTTCCTCTTGGTGGTATTACCCATACTCACACAGCGCCGCGGCTCACCTCAATCAAACGCATCTGAACGCGTAAACTGGTTCAATTAATGCGGCTATTAGGTCATATTTATTAGTTGACCATAGAGAGTGGGATTTGCATACATACAGCAAT